>JANRGW010038006.1:12532-30662 GCA_024733675.1 Psilopsiagon aymara | reverse complement strand
GCGCACTCGCGGGGGTGTCCGGCGGGAGGGGGCGCGGGAGCCGCCGCTGCACGGGCCGCTGGGCCGGGCTTTCTCCGCAGCCCCACGGCGCCTCCCCGCCGACCTGCTGTGTCATCCCGCAGGGCGGCTGCTGTCGCCGTCCGCGCTCGTCTCCTGTGCGCGGTGCGCAGCGGCGCGGCTGGTTCCCTGAGGCGGAGGGGAACAGGCGGCGGCGATCCGTTACTCTTGAGAAATGAGGGGCTGGGGCGGTCCCGGGCTGCGCCGGATGGGGTGAGGGGCTTCCCATTTGCCGCTGAACGGCCGCTTCTTGTGGGCTGCTGCTCTGCATCTGCAACGTCCCCAGGCGTTTTGGGCTCTGAGATTAACCTTAAGCCTGTCCTTATGGGTTAATATATTAATTGATCCTGTCGTCCTCATGTAACTTAACCTGTGTGTAAGTAGGCACAAGATCAGTCCAAGATGAAGAGACTTCGTCTCGTGTCATTCGTTCCTAGTGCATTTGGTGCAGTCTTGTCTGTGACCACACTGCGCAGACTTAAGGCCACTGGAACTTCAGGCTGCTTGAAGTATGGGTTTGGAGTCCTCCCAGCCTTCTCTTCTAGAACCACAGGGATAATGTTGCCATCAGACCTGCCTCAGTGGCTGTGATAAACACGTAAATGTATTGGGTTTCGCAAATAGTTGTTGCTCTGTGGATATAACTGTAAGAGTTTGCAGTAACAGAAACAAAGCTCACTAAGGACACAAGATTAGACAAGCAGTTGAAAATGGCCGGAACTCTTGAGCAAAATGGAGTCACATAGCAAAAGAATTTGTAAAGGTAAAAGAAAAGGGGGGGCTTGATATGAGGAAGGCTAGTGCCCAGAAAACATAGTGTTAAAGTACTTTAGCTTAACTTAGGTTGAAGATAAAGAACAATGTGTTTAAGTCTGTGATGAGATAACAGGACTTAGTGGCCCCACTAAACATGAATGAATTATTTCACACCATCCTCATCAGTTTAGAGATAGTGCCTCTTGAACATCTGCTGGCTTTGGATACTCCTTGTCTGCCTATCCTGTTTTGCTTGTAATAAATTTTGTATGAAGGTCACACTGTTCTACATCTTTGCCAGCTATCAGAAAAATTACAGATATGGCTGGTTTCAGCTAGTTTTGTGATTACTGGGGCATCCAGCTGTGCTGAAGATTAAAAGTACACCATGAGGAAGACTGCTTACTTCATCCTCAAGACCCCTGCCCACAATCACTGGAGGGCAGTGCAGAGATGCCAAGAGGAGGAGACTTATGATAATAAGTTCCTGGTGCTAGTTATAATATTCCCTGCCTATACATGGGAATTATGAATATGTATATGGCTAATACAATAGTGAAAGCATATAAACCTGTAACAAATGCTAATTAGTGTGCCTCTGGCTACGGTCACATGTGCAGTGCTGTTGCTTTTGCTTTATTGACTTTGTCCCTCAATAAAATCCTGTTATCTAGGTTAGTGGAGTGAGTTCGTATTTCACAGCAGACAACAGAGTGAGCTAGGTTGTGAGGAAATTTTTCTCAGCTGGGTGTATGTACTGAATGTGTTAGAGCCTCATGCAAGTACTAAGAATCTGAAAAGATGTAAAATAATTCTTAATTTAAACTTGGATCTACAGGAGTTGTGGCTGGATTGGAACAGGAGGGACAGCTTGCGGCCTAGTGGGTCACTGTGTTTTTTAGTGAACATGGATTTGTATTTTTAGTTGGTCTGTTGGCATTCTTCTTATTCCTCTATCTCTGCAGAGTGCCACAGCATGCAGCTTTTCTGCTCTGGATCCCAAGCAGCAAGTGTAGCCTGTATTAGCTACTTTCTGAAAGAAAACTTACTAAAGCAGGTAACTGAGCCCAGAATATGTGTTAGCTTCACCTAACCAGTTTTTGCTCCTTCTTCCTGTCTCTGTGGCCTCTCCATTTTGCTGGTTGAGCACAGATTTGCATTTTCCTGTACATGGTATTTAGCTGCCTGTTCCCTCTGAATACGTCTAGAGAGTTGGAAGATTTTCATGGTATTGTGCCAGAGCTCTTTGTTCTCTCTTGCTCAAAAGAAAAGGGTTGTTGAGATGCTGGGCATCTTTAAAACAGCCTCAGAACAGGGGAGATTATTTGGGCTAACAACTAACTTGCTTTCAAAGGAAGGAGTATGGTTTGCCTACTTGACACAGCAGCTTTCTCTTCAGCTAAAGCCAAGCAGAGTGTCCTACTGAATTCAGTAATGAAACAATGAGCAGAGTGGGAAAAAAACTAAAAAGAAAACTGTCATTCTTGACACAAGGAATTGTTTGTTACAGGATCTTTACAAAGGTGAAATTAAAAAATCTCTCATGTTGTGAAAATTAGTTATATCCATGCCATCAGAAATTTTAGGAGGCTTCTTTGTGCATTGATCTTGACACGTGAAGAGCACAATTTAGGTCAGAAGGGACCTCTGAAGTTTCTTCAGTCAAATCCCCAATTAAAGCAGTGCTAATTTTAGAGATTGGTCAGGATGCTGTGTTTTGTAATCCTTACTGGTATTTAAAAGCTCATGAAATCTTGATGAGCATGTTACCAGGTTATTGTAAATGTTCTTTTATAGGAGTGAGATTACAAAGATATTTGTAATCACATGACTCATTTTTGGGGGAAATGTCTCATAAAAAATAATCAGCTCAACTTGTTTGGGATATGCAAGTTGTGACAAAGCTCTCAAAGATTTTTAGGCTTGGTATGCAGTAACTTGGGGAGGATGGGAGTGAGAGAGAAGGGAAGAATAAGCAATAGTCAAAGTTATTTTAGATTAGGGTATACGTGCTAGTGCAGTCCAGCTTATGAGAGTCCCCACTGTTTCCATATCTGCTCAACTGTCTTTTGGGGAAAAGTATGTAAGTAAATCTCTGTGCTACCCCGAGTTTTATTGACAACTTGGAAACCCAGACTTTCCTTCTATTTTTTTTCTTTTTGACACAGCTGCAATGGGTTGTGTTTACACTGCTAAAATAAATGTTTAAGGATAGCTATCCTCTTAATGACAATTTTTTCTGTGGTTGTGGGTGGGAAGGAAATGAGACATGTAGAAAACCATGTTTTAACTGGTCTTCTTGACACACAGTGAAGACCATCCACTAGCACTTATAACAGGATTAAGACTAAGCTTGTTTAAATTCTGGTTAGCTGAGTCCTGATAGACCAGAAAGTAACTCACTGTTATCTTGGAGATCTCAGATCTCTTGTGGTCACACAAAAAACATACAAAAATATGTTTTTCCCTTTGGCCTCTGCTCTCTGAAAGCTCACTCCCTTCTGGAGGTTTTAGCAGAGTTGAGAGCTTGCAGGTCTGATAGTTCAGAGAGAATGATACTCTTTAGTGAAGGGATGTTGCCACTAAAGCAGGTAACTGAGCGTAGAAACGCTGGGTTAATTCACCATACAGCCTCTGTATTGAAACTTTTTTCTCATATTGTACATTGTGATAGCTTTTTAACTGTTTCCAAGGTTGGTTGTATTGTTTTGGCATGCAGTGTACAAGGTGGGGTGTACAAGTAGAACAGGCTGAACCACAGGGGAAGTATTACTTGCAAAAATGCACAGTTCCACAGGAAAGTGCAGTTTTAACATGCAGATCTTAATGTTCAGTGATACGTTCCGAGCTTCAGAGAAGTTTTCTGTAACTCCACCCACCCATAAAGAGGGTAACCATGTGTTCAGTTTTAAGGAAAAAGATGAATGATTAAGATACCTTTAAAACAATCTTGCTGTGGACCGCCGCAGGGTGACTGTGGCATATTCAGCTCAAAGAGTGGAGACCCAGGTCCTGGCTACAAGGCAAAGGCTCCAGAGCTGGACTCCTGCCTAGTCCTGCCCACTTGCTACACGTGATATCACAGTTGTCTTCTCTCTTGCTGGTGCTCGCAGTCTCAGGGGGAGCTGGTGGTGGCTGATGCTGGTGCAAACTGCATGAGTTCTGGTGAGTGCATGCAGCTAAATGATAAAGGCTTAAGGGATGTGCTGTTGTATCTTCTTGTTCTGGATTGTCTTTTGATATCTAAAAACTCATAGAGTTTGATCACTGTTTTTTTAAGGTAGGGTGAAGGGTTGTAAAGTTAATTTAAGCCTCACATTTCCTTAATAAACAGTAGCTGAGCAGAAATGAGGCTGCTAGCTGCAAATGTGCAGTTGTTTTCCATTTAGTCTCTTCACTTAGCGTTCAGTGATGTAGATGTGTTAGGGCTTATCACTACTAACCCTGTCTTGTTAGCAAATGTTTTAATAGTCTTTGCTGTGGCTTCCCGTATGTATTGTTCAAAATGGCTTGCTATGGTGTTTGCTTAGCAGGGAAGGAATTTCAGTATCATGTAGAGCTGCTTCAAACATCCCCCCTATGTATTTAAATAGCAAAATATTCACTTACTTGAATAGGGTTGGCTTTTTTTTTGTCACTGAGTAGAGCACAAAGCATTTAGCTAAACTAAAGAGGTGTGTTAACTAAGCTTAATGATCTCTTCTATCAACTACCACTGAGAGGAAGTTGGCTTTTAGCAGTGCTAATAACACTAACAAAAAATAAAAAGGTATGTAAGAAATACTTATTAATCAATTGCTACACTTCTGGCAACATTTTTGTACGCAAATGACATGCACAAGAGATTAATACTTGTTTTTACACCCCCATCGCCCCCACCACCCTTTCCTCTTGCAACAGAGAATTAAGAGAAAACCAGCTCTTGACCTGGTAAGATTCAGGTCCAAAGAATAGTTGGATAATTAGACTCTTGGAGGGAACAGGGCTATATAGCCTTTTGGGTATGCCACAGAGTCTTTTAAGTCTTAAACATATTTCTGCATTACAGCAGTACATTTTGAGTTACATTTTGGTCTTTCCAAAGTCTGGGGTCAGGATGGTCTCTGGTATCAGTCAGGGGCAGATATAAAAAAAATTGTTATTACAGTAGGACTTTATGTTTGGAGAAAGTATGTAGAGAAAGCAGATATGGTCAAGGAAGCTTTCCCTTGATTAGAAATAAGTGGTAGAGTGGGGAAAAATCTGTTCTCTTATCTGCTTTATGTTTGTGTAAACTGGCCTTGTTTCCTGCTTGGGACCATGGATTACTCACATTTCTAGATACTGTGATATAGTCTTCCTTGGAACCAAGTATGCTGGTAAAAGAACAAAATGATCGTTTTTCCGGATGTTTTCTAGCTGTTTCTGCAGGAAGGCAGTTGGCTGTATTTGTTTATCAGTAGTATTCTGGAGCCAGTTTTAATGATGGAAAGGGATTTTCTCCCAGAAAATTCTGGACACAAAAGTGAGGAGCTACTCCTAGTTCTTATTTTCTGAGTTCTGGCAACAGCTAGCTGTGGGGGTAAAGATTATGTGTGTCTCTAGTTTATTGCCAGTCACAGTTCCAAGGTATTTTCCTATATTTATGAGGGGGAAAACCTCTTTTCTGTACAAAGGTATATGCAGAGGGCAATATATACCAAAAATCCATCAGGGAATAGGGTTTTGCAGATGCCTCTGGAAAAAATGTGATTCTCTGTATTGTGTAATACTTCAGTTGTGTGACTGAAAATCTACAGCCCTTTGTAACACATAACTGTTTCAGTAAGTGTGAAGTGACTCCTTATACTGCCAAAATTCCAATGACTCTTGTACCAGTTACTGCTCAGAGATGGATCTTGAATTTTGTCCGTGAGGCAGGGCTAAGTGTGCTTTTCTGAATCCTCATAACTGATATAGCCTCACTGGAAGGAGGCTGTCAGCTTCTACCAGGCTTGTGAAACATGCAAGGGTCAGGATTGGGCTGGGGGGGGATTTGTGGATGGATGATGGTTAAATAAAATTGCCACCAAATTAGTCACTGGTAACAAGCACCGGTGTTTGTACTGTAAGACTTGAGCATGCATATTTAATGGTTTCCATCGCAATGTTACCACTTCTAACCAAAGTTGTTTGTTCCTGATGTCATTTCTGCTTTAGCAAGAGTGGGAATTGGTCAGTATATAGAAGATGCTGTCCAGGGCATGTTTGTAATGCTGGAGCACAGTTTCTAATAGAATGGTTGCAAGACTACATATTTCTGTCTGCAGGCAAGACTGATGAGCTCTTATATTGGCTTGATGCCTGCTTTGGTTCTAGGCTGAAATTGTAGGGAACAGAAAAGGTTGCCAGTTATGGTGAACCAGATATAGGTTTTGTTTGGTTTTCTTTTTAAAGTCTTCTGTGGTGTAATTGTAAAGTTCACTATTTAATATAGATTGGGTGTGTATGAACATTTAATCTACAAATACTTCTTTTTTTGAAAGATATTACTGTCTTAGTGTAATAATTGAAGTTACTGGCCAACATTTTGTTAATGGTCTGTGGTCTCATTGCAAGGGGTGTTGGCCTAGATGACCTTTGAAAGTTCCTTCCAACCCAAACTATGATTCTGTGGTTTATGATGCACATACACTTCAATCATCTTTCTCCTCATTGCATTTGAGCACTTTAATCATTAATGTTTCTCTAAGTCTGGTAGCAGGAAAAGGGAAGAATATCTTGTTAAAAGTTTTGATGTGGGTCTGGCACAGAACTGGAATCTAGTCTTACTCTTCTAAAATTCAGTTCTGTACAATAATGTACAGATCATCTCCAGTCAAATCAAAAATATCAGTGTGAGCTGTTAGTTGTTGTTCTAATCCAGTTCCTCCTTGTCTGGCATCATTGACGCACAATGTTAGAACTGTTTTCTTCCTTCTTTTTACAGAAATGTCCTTCCTGCCTGACTTGGGAATCTTCACCATGGGCATGTGGTCTATTGGTCTTGGAGCTCTTGGTGCAGCTGCGACAGGGATCGTCATTGCTAACACTGATTTATTTTTGTCCAAACCAGAAAAAGCTACATTAGAGTTTTTAGAGGGGATAGAGCTAAAATCTTTGGGATCAGGTAAGATTCTGGATGTTGCAGCTCACATTCTTTTATAATTTGGTTTTTATAAGAACCTTTGTAAGGATGGAAGAGTTTTTCTTAGTCTTTCCTCGTTATGATATGTAGTGGGTGTCTTTGATAGCTGGTAATTCTGGTGAAGGAAAAGCAACCAAAACTATTACTTCTGAATGAAACGTGACATGCTTCTAAAAATCAATAAAACAATAATACCCTGCTGTGTATACAGATTTTTTTTTTTTTTTTTTTCCTGATAGAACTGTTTGAATGTGGAATTCCCTGCAGTGCTTTTTGTTGGTCCTTAAAGCATTAGTCATTATAAGCAAGAATGGCTGATACTATTGTTGATGCTGTTTCTCCTGTATACACAGAACAAAGGACATTCAAAGCAGGTGAACTATGGAAGAAAAATGGTGCAGTGATCATGGCTGTGCGAAGACCTGGATGTTTTTTGTGCAGAGAGGTAATTGCTGGGCTTAGGGATTAATTAGGAAGAGTTGAGCTCTACTTTCATAGATACCTTTAAATAAAGGGAGGGGGTGAATAGCACAGACATATCTGAATTAAATGAAAGGGCTTGTTTCCTAGCCCAAACTGGTCACCAGCTAACAGCTTACTTAGTTTTCTTTGCAGCTGATTTGTATAGCCTGATTTGTATAGATTTATATAGCTGATTTGCATAGATCCTGAGAATTTTCCCTTCTGAAGGCAATGGCTGCATCATGTTTACATCTGTCAGGGACCTAGCCTATGAAAATTATAAAGGGAGATTACACAAAATCCAGCTGGTAATGAGGCTTACAAGCTAGTTATATTCCCTATGTCCAAAATAAACCTCCATGAGCCTCTATGAGTCTCTGGTCAAAAGTAGCCCAGAACTAGACTGGCAAAAAGACATCATATAAAGCTCATCAGCAAAAAGATGTGCATAAAGCGGGAGTCCCTCACAGTGCTGGATGCTGAATGTTTGGCAGGAAGGTGAGGAGTCTGAAGACAAGGAGTTACTGTTCGTAACAAGGAGGGTTTGGAAACAAAATTTGATCCTTAAGTTGGCATTAGGCTCCTTGGGTGGAGGTGGGAGGAGACACTTAAAATATGATTTGAATGTACCATGTGCCTGGGAAGAGCCGTAACTTGCACCTTGGCCATTATTTTTATCATAGCTATGGAGAAAAAATAGCTATTACATTGACTCACTATAACATGGAGTAATTGATATTGCAACCTCTTAATTAAGGGATCTGCTCCTATCAGTGGGAACTGCTTAAGTATGTGTACAATTTGTGGAAGGTTAAATATTAAAGTCCTCTGCTCTCAGAACAGGTGTAGCGTAGGCAGGGGGAGAATGCACTATGTGCCTGACTGCGTTTCACATACAGTCAGACAGGAATTCATTAAGGTTTTGGGGTTTTTTTAAATACTGACTTCCTAAGTAGAAATAAAGTGCCAATTCAAGGAACTGTGGATTGTTGTTATTTTTGTTTGTTTGTTTCAGGAAAAAAAATGAGGTGAGAAATTTAATGTTTCTAGTTCTTATTTTTGGTTCAAAACTTCAAATTTTTAAGAGAGGCAGTCATATTACTGATCAGCTAATTAGGGCAAATAATTGTATTTTAACTGTGAAATTGTTTAAAAAGGCTTTAAAATTGCCTAAACTGAAGTTATTTCTGATTGTGGTGGGTTCAAAGCATTTTTGTGAGTTGACTCTCACCTTTGTCCCGAGAAGTTCACCAGTTCAGTCTGCCATTTGTTTTGGTCCATTAATGTTTCTCCATAGTGTGAAAGCTGCTTCTTTCTCCACTGTCACTGACTCTGAGCTGATGGAATGGTTCAATATAATGGCTTGGCATAGCTGTTAACCTGCAGGCAGTAGGCTGGCTTGGTTTTTTTTTGGAAGAACCAAGGTACAGTTGGTTCCCACTATCTTACACCTTGGAAAGGATATTGAGCTTTGTCCTTGTTGACAGCACCAAGAACAATATACTTCCCTGGACATAGGGGTAGCATTGAAAAGTGGCCATTCTACCTCATAGATCACCAGGCTAATCTCAGTGGTGATAACACGCATCCTTTATCCACTGCAGAGGATGTCACAGATCCTTTTGGATCATTGAGAATTGAGGCCTGTAGACTTAAGAAATACAGTCTTTTATCTTTATCCTCTTCATCCTAAATCATCTGATTCTTTTTTTATCATCTAACTTAAGACTATATTTAACAGAACTGCACTTCTGCATCTCATAGTCTGGATCCAGCCACGCAGTGATCCAGTGCTCCCGTCATTGTGAAAGTGCTGTGGGCTTGCTAAATATTGTAGGTATCAGCTCAAGCAGTGTAAAGTAGCAGAAGAGCCATAGTTAAACTATTAGAGGGACAAGCTGAAATGGGAATTGTTCTTTTGTGTTGCCCCTGCCTTGGTGGAGAGAGGAACGATTCTGTTAGGGTATGCTTGTCCACTTTTTATAAAAGCAAGAGAACAGTTTCACAGACCAGATGAAATGGTCACAGCCCTCTGGTAAGGCTGTACAGCTGTTAAATGATATACTTTGCCTATAAAAAACAGACTTCTTTGCTTTCTCTTCTCCAAAAGGCTAATCAAGTTTTGATGGTATTGCTGTCTCTCCAGAGACAGTCATTTCAGGACACCCCTGCACTAGCCTGGAAAGTCAGTTCTCAGAAATGTTACGTCACAATATAAATCTTTTTTGTTTTGTTGGTTATAATATTTTTGAATTATATAAGAAAACCCAGATAAAATTGTTCTGTTGTTACTAACCCACCTTTTAGGAAGATCATTAGACATTTTATTGAGGGAAATCAGAAAATCATTACCAGATCTCTAAGAAGAGAAACAAGGGAAAAGATCTAACAAGTGTAAGCTATGATCCTTTAATTCTCAACACTCACTACTCTGTTTGCTTGTGATTCTGATGAATGCTTATTCATTTCCTCTGAAAAAACAGAGTAGTGAACTAACTGCAAAGCTGCCTTTAGCTTCCACCTACTAATGTCTTTCTCTAATGACTTTTCTCCTATTTGTCTGCTACTTGGTAAATTCTAAATGTCCTGCAAACATTTGAGTTAAGACATTTTGGTTAGGTGGCTGCGTGTGTCCATATAAACTGTGTCAATTTTTTTAAAGTGTGGAGTGCTCTGTGGGAGTTTTGTCCAGTGAAAATGACCTTTCTCCATTGAAGATCATAGAATAGTTTGGGTTGAAAGACACCTTAAAGATCAGCTAGTTCCACCCCCCTGCCACAGGCAGGGACACCTTCTACTAGATAAAATAAAACAAATTTATAATGTGCAGTCTCGTCTGTTGGAGACTTCAGAAATCTTTGTACAAATTGAGGGAGCTGGGATTCCTTCAGCAGAACGAAAAGTCCAGCAGATGAGTGTTGACACTTTGTACTCCCACACACCAGAAGAAGCATTATTGCTTCTGGGATGCTGAAGGAGTATGAACTAATTCTCTGATTATTTTCTCTGGTGGGATCTAGAAAGGAGAGTGCATCCTCACTACATTACTTACTGTGCACTTGCATAGGCTGCTTCTGCATAGAGCCCTCAAAATAGTTTGCAAAAGGGTCTGATAATGATGGCTTTCTATTTGGAAAAAAGGATTGGAAAATCTGGCCTGGGAAGGTTAACTGGTGTGTAGGCAGTATCTTTTTAATGTTCTGTAAACACTTGAAAAGATAGTTGAAGTCCTAGCACAGACAAGGAATACCTACAGCTTTGAGTTAAAAATACGTTTTCTCCAGGATTTTAGTATTTTATCCAGTAAATGCCCAGAAAAATCTCATTCCTCCATGCTTACTGAAGAAAATTTTACTGTATCTAATGAAGACCTGCCTGTGAGTAATGCTAACTTAAACATCTGATTTATAGGTCTGGTTCTGTTTTGTGCCTCAAGCTAGAATTTTGTATGTTTCTGATGTCCTTGAAATTCGAGGTGAAGCTTTCAATTTCCATTTAATGTCTGAAACGTTTGGTTTTTTTTTTTCCTTTCTTAGGAGGCTTCTGAGCTCTCCTCTCTGAAACCTCAACTGTTGAAACTGGGTGTCCCTCTCTATGCTGTTGTGAAGGAGAAGATAGGAACTGAAGTGGAGGATTTTCAACCTTATTTCAAAGGAGAAATCTTTCTGGATGAAAAGGTATAGTGAAGTTGGTGTTCTCCTTTTGTTTAAAAACAAACTTGTGAATGTCCTCTTTGAACAGCTTGTATAAATAATAGAAATGGAATGTGGTCTGAATGAGAAAAGATTGAGTAGCATTGTAGTTTAAGAAGTTAATTAGCTTTGTTTTTCTATATATATATCCTGCTCAGCTTACAAACTGACCTGTAGCTATGCACTGACAACATGCTTTTGCCGTATTGTTCCTCCCCTCCCCTTTAACAGGTAAACAAGATGCCATATTATTTATTTATTTCTTCCACTGGCAGTGTGACATTTGTGATGTATGAATCAAGGTCTGAACATGATAAACATAATTAATTCCTGATATACAGGCCAAATTGCAGTGATATGGCTAGTCCCAGTACAGTGGCACATGCTTTATTCCTAGTTTCTTGTCCTTCAAAACTACAGCCCTGCTAACTCTTTAACCGAGAAGATGCATTTAGAAATCATTTGGCTTCTGAAGGAAAAAGAATACTTAATACTCTAATCAACAGCAGATATATTAATCTTCCCTCCACATTCTGCCTGTGTGAAACAATCAGGCTGA
The DNA here is from genome assembly GCA_024733675.1 of Psilopsiagon aymara. Taxonomy (NCBI): domain Eukaryota; kingdom Metazoa; phylum Chordata; class Aves; order Psittaciformes; family Psittacidae; genus Psilopsiagon; species Psilopsiagon aymara. The sequence goes on along the minus strand of JANRGW010038006.1, from coordinate 18,991 downwards.
TTTAAAAAAACCAACCAACCAAATTCATAAAAACAAAAACCCAGGCAAAACAGAAGATGATAAAGGTTTCAGGACTTGTATCCCTACTAGGATTTTTATCATCATACTTCAAAAATAAGAAGAGAGATGTTTATCACAAAGCACCCTTGTTGTCAGCAATAGGGATGTAGATATACATAGGGCTTAAATACCTGTGGGTGAGCTTAAAATCCACATGAATAATGGCAGTGCCACTAGTTGTCTGTGTGGGGGCAAGGGGTGAGGTAGTGCATTAAAGAGGTTAGTTCAGGTGCAGTTTCTTTTTAGCTATGCCTAGTTAGCTGTTGTGTGTTGTGACCTTTCTTGGATACAGGGCTGGCTGGTTTCCTGAATTTCATATGGGAGGAAAAGTTCTTTTCACTTTGGTTGCTGAGGTATGTTCTGTTTCCCTGCAGAAAGCCTTCTATGGACCACGCAGACGAAAAATGATGATATCGGGTTTCTTCCGCTATGGAGTCTGGCAAAATTTCTTCCGTGCTTGGAAAAGTGGATATAGTGGTAACCTGGAAGGAGAAGGAGTCACCCTGGGAGGAGTATATGTGATTGGTGCAGGAAAACAGGTACTGCAGGCCATCTCCCTGGGCTTTTATGTCTCCTGTGAGACTAAAAGTATCTTTTTTGGAATTGTTCAGTTGCTGGCCAGTTGATCTGCTGTAGGGATGCTAGCGTATGAATTTCTCTCTTGTGTCTTTGACTAGGGTGTTTTACTGGAGCATCGTGAGAAAGAATTTGGAGACAAAGTCAACCTTCCATCTGTCCTTGAAGCTGCTGAGAAGATAAAACCCCAAGTGGAAAAATAGCTGCACATGTTTCTGACCACAGCTTAAAGTGTAGAATGCATCTATTTCCTGAACATTTCAGTTAATTGCTTTTTAACTATTCAGTGATCAATGCAGAGGACAGATTCTCTATTCAAATATAGAAAATCATGAAAATCCTCCTGGATCTTCTTTTGTTGCTTTGCAGCCTTTCAGGTGGTCAGGATTTCAACTGCTTTTTTGTGCCTGGCTGTATTAATGAAAGGCTGGTTCTAAAATCCGTTCTAGTGTAGATGTTTCCAGTCAGTCAGTTGAAAACCTGCCTACCTAGGGGAGCAGATCTTTGCTAAGGCTGAAGTAGTGGGGTACCAGCTGAGGTTGAAGGATAATAAAACTTTATATAAATGAAATGCCTTTGCTTTCTGCTTTTTTTGATTAACTGGTAAACACATTGGTGTTTGTAGAAGACTAAATCATGTCAGTCTAGATTATTCTAAGATTCTGCACTCAAGAAATGCAGCTGTGTCTACTCAGTAGGTTTCTTGTTAGCTGCTGGCTCTAGCTCTTCTTTAAAAATAAATAAATAAATAAATAGTATCAGAGAGCAGATGAGGTAGATCCAGTCTTGAATTCTGTAGTAGAATGACTGGGCTGTTACTCCTGAAAATAGATGTAGTGTTGTACAATATGATTCATGACAGCCAGCACCATACATAGCCAAGTATATCAAATATATGCACCTAGGCTGAAGTGCGAACACAGCAGCATAAATTTTCCAAATGTGCTAATGTTTCATAGGCTAAACAAAGTTTTAACATTTCACTTAGAGGATTATCAAGTGTTGTGTATCCTTCATTAGCTGGTATGTAAGAGGTATCCTTCATTAGGTGTATGTAAGAGGCTAGGTAACTTATAAAAATATATGGGCTGGGACATACTAAGCCAGTATTCTTTACTAAGAAGAATACTAAGTATTCTTAGAATACTAAGAATACTAAGTATTCTATACTAAGAAGTATTCTTTTGTCCTGGCAGTAGGTGAGTCTGAACTGTCATTCTGCTTTCTTCTGCCCTTAATGAAACCTTCATATATCATTTGTACTGAGGGCAGGGATACTTTGCACCTCTGGAACTTCAGTAATATGCCTATTTCTGCTCTGTGTGCCTGTCTGTCTGTATTGTTGAGCTGTATGCAAAAAAAATGGTCATACATGCTGCTGACTGTTTGAAACCTAAATGCTAGAAACTCTTGAACTTCACAAGCAGTGAAGCCTGGCCTTGGCATGTGTTATGGAGTAATCAGTAATGGAGGGTTTAAAATTGCATCATTATGGATGAAATCCTGACCTTTTTTTAATTATTATTTATGTCCAGGCAGAACTAATTTTAAATAAAAATACTGATGTGCTCTTCAAAGTCTGTTCTTCACAGTTCCCTAAAACAGCACTAGCAGTACGGATTTTGAGTGACTTACATGCATCAAGATATTTCATTTGAGGACTGAATGGAAATTGGACTCGTGCTACTATCAGGTGAAATTTGTGTTTGACTGTCCTGGAGGATGGAGCAAGGATCAGGAGCTTGGAGCGCAGAGCAGCAAAGTCTACAACAAATTGACTACATGATTCAGACTTTCTCTATAAAGGCTCTCCTAGGAGTCATGGACAGGTGCAGAGAGCCATGTATTGTCTCTGTCCATGTTCTGAGCTGCTTTTTTAAGTATGCCCATAAAATGGTATCAAAAAACTGTTGGGTGCTTGAAGACATAAAATGGCATACGGAGCAGCCAGACAGCTGCCAAAAGTTGTGTTTGAGGGCTTTTTTGTCCTGGGTTTTAGCATTGAAAGGAAGTACCCATATCATGAGTGCTTGCCTGACACAAGGCACCTAAAACTCTACAAACCTGCAAAGTTCAAAGCATTATGTAAGTGTCCACTTGTCTGCAGTAGGCGTATTGTTACTGCGGAGTGTGATAGGAAACATGCTGAAAGAAATGGGTGTGAGCTACTGTTTCTTAGTTGCAAGATGCAATTAATTACAAAAATCTTGCTTATAGTAGATTTCTGGATCATGGCTCCTGTAGAGTTTTGAGTTTTCTTTCCAGTGGGAACTGGAAAGCTTTGCCGTTTACAGAGAACAGATCTTGCACAGAGAGAGGCAAAGAAGTTACTGATCTTAGACCTGGATTTCAGGCCTTGTTGCAAGGGCTGTTTATGTGTTTCACATGAACATGAAATGTGAAAGACATACACAGTCCTTGGAGAATAGGATGGAAGCCAGACAAATTCCAAGAAATTTAAGATAAACTGAAGTGCCTTTAGAACCACTAAATCTGGAGAGCATCTATTTGCAATCTTGCATACATGTAACTGCATTCCAACCACTCTAACAGAACTGGCCACTGGTTCTGTCAGTTAGACTGCAGAAACTCCTAGATGATGATAAGGATGCCACACAGGGTTGCAGTGTTGATGTTAGCTTACTCAAAGAGGGGACTGTGTTTTACAGTCTTGGAAAGAGAAGCAGGAAGCCATCATGTCCAGCATTTAGAATGTTTATCTGAAATATAATGGCTGTTAAACATACAAATCACTAATGACAACAATATGAAATGTTCTTCTAGTGTGGAAACATTTTTAGAAAGAACCATGAAGTCCTTTTGAGCATGCTTATTAAAATACTCATGGAGACTAAAAGTTCTCTGCTCTGTCAGTTTCAGCAAAGGCATATATACTGTAACCACATTAGACAGATTTGGGAGAGTGTGTTTTCTTACTGCTAATAGCAATGGTTCCCTTAAACAGGTAGTGGGACAGTGTACTTCTTGATTTGAAAGTTATATATGCTTACCCACATTTTCAAGTTGTCTAACCGTGTCTTTTGGTCAATCAGAGACGAGTCAAAATTTGGAGTCAAAAGTTCCAAATGGTATCTGAAAAAGTTCTGAAGAGTTACTAATAAACATTTGGGTTTGGGGTGGTTTTAAGCCAATCTTGGGATTTTTTGGAGTCACCTCAACTTTCTGAACTCCCTCTTGACAAAATACAAATGGAGAGGATAGAAAATACATAGTGCCTAACAGCAGTTAATAGGAAGTGGAAATAGGTGGTCTCAAAGAAATAAAAATGACAGCAAAATAGTAAGGGAGGAACAAATGACTTCTGAGTGAATTTCTGATGCAGGAGACTGTGAGGTCTGACTATCTGGGGTTTAAAAATGTTTTTTCTTTAAATGTAGAATGTTACTAAAACCCAATTTATTTAATTGTTGATTTTGTTGTACCAACAGCTACCTCTGCTGGCTCAGTTCCTTGTGTGCATCTAAACGTTTTGGTTTGTGAGGGTTTTTTTCCTTTCACCACAACATGTACACAAAATCTAAAGCAATTCTCAGTGCATCAAATATCACATCACAGTTCAACATTCAGCTGGTTACTGGAAACTCTTTAATAACTTACACTTTGTTTATTCTGAGCTTGAGAAATAAAACTCCTCTGTAGTAGTTTCTCTTCAGTTGACTTTCCCTTGTTTGCAAGCCTGTCCATGCTCTTTTCTCAGTGCAGAAACAGGAAAAAAAAAGAAAATGCTGTGAAGTCAATGGTGTAGATGTAATACAGGAAGGTGCTTTTCACTTGAACTTTTAAAAATACCGATTACATTTCCTAGCAGTTATGTCCTTTTTTAAAGCCATTAGAAAGTTGGTCTGCCTTAAAGGGTGTTTTCTGTTTCCCAGTGTGGGTTACCCATTTCCACGGCTGTAAGACTGCTCGCAGTTGGTATGAATATTCAGAAGGAGAAGGAAGTCCCAAGGCATCCCTGCCATTTTCTGTGGTAGAAAGGAAAAGAGCAAATTTCTTTTTCTCCCTGAGCCACTGGATGTCACTGCTATCCCAGCCAAAGCAAAGGTCAGCACTAAATCCGAGTTTTTTTCCGCAATAAAAGATTTGCATAAGATGCCAGGAATGGACCACAATAGATTCTGATTAGGCTGGAAGAAAGCTGTTAGAGGAAACACATACACCTGCGATCTTTTTACTTATGTGGATGTTTTCCTTTTAAAATAAGGAGCTTAAAGAAAGGATATACTGTATTGAATGGTGCAGTCTGTGGTATATAGACATTTTTAAATGAGTGTGGAGGGAATAAATTATCAACAGACTCACTGTTATTCTTACCAATGCGGTTTTAGGCTTCCTTTATCCCCAAGGCTTCTGTCAGACGCTGATGAAGTGGAGCCGGAGTAGACAGGTGCAATAGCCACTTGGGGACAGCAGAGGGAGCTAGGGAGATGGAAAAAATGCTGCGGAAACGATGCATAAAGTTACTGAATAAAGTTAAATCGCTGATTCAGTCTATTCTGCTCTCATTTTATTTGATACCTAAATATTTGAATCATAATTTATTTTTCTTCTAATTGATCTGTAAAATTTTATAAAGTATTTCCCTAAAATATTTCTACTTTCTCTTTTAGATCTATCTACTGATTTCTTCGAAGTCATTTAAAGTCTCTAAGTAGCTTCTGTGGGCTTTTTTCCCCTTCACCCAGCTCTCTCTTAACCTCGTAATTATCAAAACTACATGATAATTCCAACTGATTTCCAGAAATCTCCCTGCATAAATAAGATTTGTTGTTGAAAAGTTGTGCTTGATGATAATGCTGAGCAGATACGGTGGAATTAGTGAATAGCTCTGGTCATGCCATTTTCCACCAGCCACGCCTCATAATGGATTAGTCATCAATTTCAGGAAATGTCTTGGAGTGGTCAGAGGAAGCAGCTCTGACAAACATACATGAACACTGGCTTGTACAAATTCACTAAAATAAAATCAGACTATTTTCATTCCTGCAGTATTACTACACCCTTTTACTGTTGAAGTGACTGTCTTTTAGAGGTCTTCCGATTTGCCCTAGCTCTTAAATAATGTTTCTTTGATTGTTTAAATTTTTACCCTTATTGGCAACACAGTGAAGCACACAGAACAGAGATACAATCACAGTTAAATAAATGGGACATAGTTTGTTTGAACTATCTCCATGCTAACAATGAACAATTCAACTACTCTGTGAACTGCTAACACTAAACATTTTAAAAGAATATTTTAAATTTTTAGAGAACCTGATTTGGCTGATGAATGCCCTTCCTAATTCCACAGTCCTTATATTGTAAGGCTGCTGAGATTCCCTGAAATTTCCCATTTCCCTTGCTGGATCTTAGCAGTTACAATTGCACTCTCCATCTTCCCATCTCTTAAGAGAAGCAGCAGACTGGAGCTTTCTGCCTTGGTTCTGCTCTTTCTGGCAGTGTGACTCAGTGCTCTGTAAGATGACTTACATTCTTCCAAGATGGAGTCTTTTTACCACCTGATAATTGCCTGACCTTTCCTAGCTCCCCTTCCTTACTTAGATCCTTTCTAAAATTCAGGTGATTCTTGTAGCATCTTTGTCATGGGTTCAGCAGTAGCAGTCATTTTTCTCCTTCTTAGTAGTTGGTGCAGCACTGTGTTGTGCAGCTCAGACTTGTGGCCTGAGAACAGGGCTGATAACACCAATGTTTTTAGTTATGGCTTAGTGATGTTTGGTCTGGTCAAGGACTTTTGGAGCCTCATGTTCTGCCAGGGAGGAGGGGGAGCCGGGAGGAAGCAGAGACAGGACACCTGACCCA
>JANRGW010038006.1:0-12432 GCA_024733675.1 Psilopsiagon aymara | reverse complement strand
CAGGAGCAGAGGGAAGAAAAAGGGGGAAGTGAGTGAACAAACTGCGTGGCTGATTTATGGCTTAAACCACAACAATCTTCTTCCAGCTTTATGAGTCAATTACATTCTACTTCGGTATCTAAGAAACCTTGACCAAGCTTGGGGATGCCTTGCAAACCCCTCCTCCCATTCCTCTTTTAAAAAAACATTTCTTTGAACAACTGCATGGAAAGCAAGAGAAGGAATTTTGATAATGTGACCAGTGGGTGGGTTACATGTTGTCTGCTTTCTCTGACTTCAGATGAGTGTGGATGAAGAGAACTGTCCATTTATTCCGTATTAATTCTACAATGGTTTTGTCCTCCTTGACCTACTGAAGAATAACCACACAAGAGAACTAATAAGCTCGCACCGTATTATTATTACTCAACAGTTCCTTTCACCCTTCAGCTAAGCACTTCATGGGAATGCTGCTGTCTTGGTGAGCAGCACTTGATCTCGGGAAAATAAGAAGTCTCCAAAGTCCAAGCCCTGAAGCAGGTGAAGGAAGTGTAGCGAATGTGAGAATGTCCCTGGTGAAGAACTGCCTTCCTTAGACTAGCTTTGCCTTCCTGCACAAAACGTATTTTCAGTTAGTGAGGCACTGCAGAAGACAGTTTATATGAGGAAGATAATGAAGAAGACAGAATTGTTTCCCTGTGCCAAGAGAGATCATTAGGTACAGAACAGATGGGAAGAGGAACAGTGCACGGAAGTTAGAGAAGGAAGGGGAAGGCACTTCCACGTACCAGGCAGAGACTACCTCAGGTGTGAACTATCACTTGCTCACCGCATGGGTTTAAAAAACACGACTCAGCTCTTCTCTCCCCACCCTCTTATATTCCCAGCACCTCGAAAGAGACATTTAAAAGCCCTAGGACTCTTTAAGACTTAAAATACTCTTCGGGGTATTCTTCTCTTTCTCTTCTCACCTCACCTGGCTTTTCAGGTAAAGCTCGATTGCTCCTTCACTATTACCCGGAGAGTGCTGTCGCTAGCATGCCGATTCTCGCACACAAACCCCCGGGCTGAGAGGATGGGCCGGCGGCGCAGGCCCCCACCGAGCTCCCTCAGCCCAGGGCGGGGCTCAAAGGCAGGTCGGCTTTGCGCGCCTCTTCTGCAGGGTGAGTGACACGGCCATCTCGACTGCAAAATTAGCCTAAAATAAACGAAGCTGTCAGCTTTACTGAAGGGCACAGCTTTCTATTAGCTAAGCCACCGGAGGGGGCTACGGTAGCGTGACGGACGGTTGTTCCCGCCGCTGGGGCGAGGCGGGGGCCTCTCCGCTGGCAGCTCCGCCCGGCCTCGGGGGTCCTCTCAGGGTGCTGGCGCTACCCCGCCAGCTGGGGGGACGCCAGTGGATGTCGCGGGAGGAGAAGCCACTGGGAGGCCTGCAGAACCCTGCGGGGCTGGAGGAAGAGCTTTGCTTCCTGTGCGTCCCCTTTGTGTGGAGCACGGCTGCGTGTGGGGAGCAGGCGTGGCCGGCGGAACGGGCGTGCATTTCCGCGCTTCTCGGCCGCCGGTGGCAGCGCGGCAGCGCGGCTCGACTCCACAGGGAGGTATCCCGGCCCTGGTGGCTGGCCGCGCTGCCGCGGAGAAGTTCCGGGAGCGTTGTCACGCCGTGCCCATGGACTAGCCGAGGCAGCGGAGGGACCCCCGGTTACGCCGACCACCGCCTCACCACCCCGCCCAACTTGGCGAAACTTAGCGAGTGAGTCGGCTGCTGCCCCTGGTGAGTTCCTGCCCGCCCAGCCACCGGCCCTGCGTCCCCCTTCGCCGTCCGACCTGGGGGTCGCGCCGCGGCCCGGCTGCACGGAATGTCCCTTCCTGCCCCCCGTCTTTAAGCACGGCCACTTTGATTTCCCCTAGACCATGGCTGTCTACTGCAACGTTCTTTGAGAGCTATCAGTCACTGAACCGGGCAGGGAGCAAGTGCTTCCTGACTGCCCTCCTTCGGGGCGGGCAGCAGCCCTCCGACTTCCAAGTTTCCCGAAAGCGCGGGGCTATGGTGAGTTTTTGCCATTGTCCTTGTCCGTTAAAGGAAGCCGGAGAGGCCGGGCGAGGCTTCCTCTGGGAGGAGTACACGTGGAGTTCAGTGAGGTCCCACAAGGGAGAAAACCAATTTTTATTTTTTCCTAATTTTCCTAGAAGCCTTTCGGGGTACTGCAGCCGCAGGGCGGCCTTTGGCTGCTCCTTATTCTGCCGTCCCACCGTCTGCTGCTAGCCTCTCAGTCCAGGCGTTGCGGTTAGAAGAAGCAAGTGTCCTGTGTTTGTGAGAATCGAGGCCTGTAACTTTTGTTTACTGTTATTTAAACTTTAATTGCGTGCAAGCTGTGTTAGCGAGGAACCTTTCTGACACTCGCTTCATGCTGGAACAGGCCTGGCCGCTGAGCACGCCGTCACCTGAGGTGAGGCGAGCCGAGGCCGCGCTGAACTGCCGGGCTTCTTCCCAGGAATGGTGTTTAGATAACTGTCATATCACCGATTCCTGTTTGGTCGTTTATGTTCTACCTAGTTGTCTTTAGTTTCAGGTGAATGTCTTATTTCTGGTCTGTGACCGCTACAGAGTGCTGCCGAGAAGCCACTACATACAGACCCTATGAGAAGAGTTCAAGTGAAATGTATTATACACAGTTCATGTGGAGAAAGTGCTGGTGTGGTTTGTTTTGTATTTTCTTACTCCCTTTGGAGGGAAGATACTTTGCACCTTTTGGGTATTTTTGTTGTATTTTTAAACAAATACAGGACACCTCTGTTGGTGGAATTAGTGTTCTTTATCCTCTGGCTAATGACATGAGAAGAAGGTACTTTTAGGGTATGATATATGTCTTTTAGCTCTGTTCTTGTAGGGTGGATTGGAACAAATGTGGTAATATCGCCTGCCCTTTTGAAGATTTTCATATTCAAAATTACCATGCCACTGAAACACCAGTTTTTTGAAATGGATTCCCAAAAGTTTGGAGTGCGTTTTTAATACTGTGGAAAACCAGTGTGCAAGTAAGTTAGTTACATGGTTGGCATTTTGCTTTTGTTGAATTTGCTTATAGATGAACTTGCTAAAGGTGAGGTCTAGGACTAAATCAAAATAATTATAAGTTACTCCTCTGTCTGGTGTGTGCTCTGTGTGATTTTTATTTAGTGTAAGTTGATCCAGTTAGCTTCCTTCGTAGATTCCTTTGTGTTATTGTTCTCTCCAGTCCCCAGGTAAGAAGACCAAATCAGAAGAAACCTCACAAGTCTAAACTGAGTTGTCATCCTGTCTCTGGACATAGGCTTTGCCTGACATTTAGTGCCTTGTAGAATAATTAATCTTATGCTCTTTGTTTAAAGCCTCTTTTTTTTTCCCTCTCTTCCTTGTCCCCTTGCACAGGGGAGGTGGAGTGGCAGAAAAGAAAGAAAAACAAATACATTTTTTTGTTAGGAATAGTGGCTGTGCAAGAGCCTTCATGTAGGTAAGATACCTGACAAGACTAACATGGGTTATGTTCTGGGCTTACGTTTTTCTACCTTTGAGCTTTGTAATGCTTAATGAAAGGATCATAAAAAGCCCTTGCTCTGAGCCCTAAAATGCTGTCTAACTGGGACACTTTCAGAAAAGTCCACAAGTAAAAGCATTCTTGATTCACATAAATCATAAATGTCTCCTTTGTCTCATCCCTAAATTGCTGTCTAATTGGGCAAACTGCACCTGAGAAGGACCTGGGAGTATTGGTAGGCAGTAAGTTGCCTGAGCTGGGAGTATGGCTTTGCAGCCAGAAGGGCCAACACTATCTTGGGGTGTATCTGGAGGAGTGTGGCAGGAGGTAAAGGAAGGTGGTCCTCCCCCTCTACTTGACCTTGGTGAGGCCACATCTGGAGTAGTGTCCAGTTCTGAGCCCATCAGTACAAGAACAAAAAGGAGCTACAGGAGAGGTTCCATCAGAGGGCCACAAGCATGATGAGGGTTCTGGAGCATCTCTTATGAGGAGAGATTGTGGAAGCTGGGCCTGTTAAGAAAAGAGAAGACTGAGAGGGGATCTCATTAATGCATATAAATATCTCAAAGGTGGGTGCTAGGAGGGTGGTATGAGACTCTTTTCAGTGGTGCCCAGTGACAGAACAAAGAGCAATGGCCGTAAACTAAAAGAGGAAGTTTCACCTAAACATGAGCAAAAACATCTATATGTTGAGCGTGGCAGAGCGCTGGAGCAGGCTGCCCATGAGGGTTGGGGAGTCTCTCTCTGGAAACATTCAAAACCTGTCTGGGCGTGTCCCTGTGTAAGTTGCTATAGGTGACCCTGCCATGGCAGAGGGGGTCAGACTGGATGATCTCCAGAGGATACTTCCAACCCTGTGATTGTGTGATTCTCTTTTGTGTTGAAGATGTAACTTCTTGCTCTTAGATGTAGCAAGAAGTTTGCTGACATGGTGTGTTAAGAATTTGGTCATGTCCAGATGCAAATGCGTTTGATAAGCTGTGTGAAGAAATTGTAGGCTAATTTCTCATGAATAACTGAGGAATATATCCCTTATAGATTGTGTTTTGTCTTGAGGCGGACCTCTGATTTTCTTAGAGGGTAGTTATAGTAGCTTATGAAACTGTAGTGTGTGGCTACCAGTCAGCCATTACCTGTAAAACGATGGGGGGGGGAGGGGGAGAGGGAGATGTGTGTTTCTGCTGACTAACTCCTACAATTAATTCTCATAGTTTTCTATCAAGGTTCCTATTGTGTGTTGTATGCCACAGTTCGATCACTGCTTAGCGCAAGTAAATTAAACTCTTGTTCTAATCTTACTGTGTGTTACGTTAGAAATCTCAGTGAAGTGTGTGGGAGAAGTGGAGTTCACAGAGCTATTGTGGAAACTGTTCCTACAGATCTTCTCTTTATGTCATTTTTCTGCTCTTACAAAAAAAAATTCACTTGGATAGGGTATGGTAAAGTATGTGGGTTTCAGACACCAGACAAAGGAGACATTTATGCCTCATATGAATCAAGAATATTTTTACTTCTGGGCTTTTTGTGCCATTCTGCTTTAAACTATGGCTTCCTGGGGCAAAACTTCCTGTGTCTGGTAAAACAGGCTTTTTTGTACTTTGGCATCTGTAGTGTGTTTCTGGGCCTAACAGGCTTCAATTCACAAAATCTGTTGACATGCTATGGTTCTTATGTTGCTTTACTCTCAGGTACCTCAGAAAAATGAAACCCTCAAGCAAGAATTACTTCAGAGAATTTTGCAGCCTGTTGCTACGGGGGAGTTAAGAAGTGGTCCTTTTCTAGGTGATATCTGTGTCCAAAGGACAGTCTTATGTCTCACTAGTGTTGCAAAGTCCTAAAGTCTACAGCTTTTCTAGAGCTGTAGCATTGGTAGCTTGTGTGAGGGTAGCACAGCTTGAGTAGGAGCAGAATCCTCCTTGACCCTTTGGCTCTTACTCAGCCAAAAGCATCTTTTAAAGGAAAGGTTAGCGAGACTTAACATCTAGGTTCAGATGCCTTCATTTTGAAACAGTGACAGTTTAGTTACTTAAATGTAGTTGAACATCTTGTATTTATTTTTTTTTTTTTGCATCATAAACGAGCTTCTCTTTATTCTGGATGGCTGAACAAAACCTGTTTTCAGTATGGTTGGTGAGCTGTAAAATCATTGTTGGGTGAATTCTTCTATTTTAGGTGTATCACAGCTGAGGGTTTAACCTGCAGAAAATGGTGATCTTCAAATATTTATGAGATAAGAATTACGGTGTTTGCAGTTGAAACTACTGACCTCAATGGCCAGGCTTTTGCTGATCTTCTTTACCAGGCTGACCAAAATCTTGGAATTTAAGCCTTTTGAGAGAGAAGTATTTTTCTGGTTGATTATTCTGTTACCACTTATGCAGAAAACTTTCAGCAAATGAACATAAAATATGCTGACCACAGAGAAACTGTACCCAAACCCAGGGCTCTTTGCAGGATTGAAAAGTGAGTTTATTTTCCTTTCTGGTTCAAAGTGTGCCTCAGCACATTTGGAGGAAATTACCACTTGTTTTGCTTTGGTGTTTCCTGTCTCTTCCTTTTTGGGAGCAAAACAACAGTGTTTTCTCTCTTTCCTTGTAGTAGAGCTCATACATGATATGTGTAAGTGAAAGAATTTCTGTTCTTTAGCAGAGTGGCTGCTTACATGTTGTCAGCGTCCAATTGGAGAAAACCCTAGTGCCGGACCCTGTTTCATGATCCCAGGAGTGAAATTAAGACACGAATGAGGTCAAGTACCATAATCACTTAGTTGGTTTGTTACAAAAGGACATTTATTATGAAAAAAGGAAATTATTGTAAAAAAGAGGATAGCTATAGGATAGATTAGAAAAAGGATGGAAAATGAATCAAGGATTCAGGGTGCAGCAAGAGAGAGAGGGTCACCATAGGGGATCCAGCAGTGTCTCGGGGATCCATTGTCATCATCATTGGCGGTGGTAGTTCTTCGGGGTTTGTAGTCGGTATCAGAGTAGAGTGTCCCCCAAGAATCTGTTGGCAGTGGGTGTCCTCGTGGAGACGTCCTTCTGAAGTCCTCTTGAAGGTACCCCGTGGAGTGTGTCTCACAGAGTTGCCCTCATGGTGATGTCTCATGGAGGGTGCCCTTCAGGATCTGTGGTCATCATCGGTAGAGAGTGTTCTCACAGAGGTGTCCTTCTGGAGACGTCCTCACAGCAGTGGCTCCCTGGCCATGTGAGCCTTAGTGATTACCTTTTTCCCCTTTTATAATGAGTTGGTGGGAATACCTCTGTTCTTCATGTCATGTGTTACACGTTCCTGGTGGATCGCTTTCCCTGGTGTTGCATCCAGCTCTTCAGCTGCATGTGTCTGCACACACCTCTCTGCAGAAGTTCTTGGGAAAATGGGTAACAATTCCTCGCACCAGTCCTCTAGGTAATGGAGGGCAAGAGTCTTGGCTCTTTCCCACTCATCCCTCAGGCAGCAGATGGTGGAGTCCCAGTTCAGCTCCTCACTCCTTTCTCCCAGGCAATGGGTGGAAGAGGCTTACCTCAACTCCTCCCACCCATCTCCGAGACAAAAGATAGATGGAATTCCATCTCAGCTTCTCATACCAATCTTTGACACAATGGACTGTGGAGTCTGATTTCTTCTGGGAATGCTTCTTCTCAGAGCTGTTTTCTGTGTCTTTGTCTTTAGAAGTATGTGCAAAAGCTGAAAATATTAAGGCTGTCTTCATTCTTGATCTGAACCTGAATGTGAGAGGCAAGGCTGTAATAAACATAGGGCTTTGTTTCCTCTTGGTCTCTGAAGTAAGTGTTGTTGAATGTTGTCCTGGTACTAAAAAAGAGCTTCTCTCTGTTACAGTCCTAGTCTAGAGAGCAGATATTCATAACTAATTGATAAAGGTCTTCCATGTAAAGACCTGTGCCGAAGCCCCCTGATGTAGTTGGAGATCTTCCTTTGGCACTAATAGGCTCAGGCACTTGCTGAGCTTGTGTGTGCATTATGAGCTTTTGGTTTTTTTGTGATGTGTTTTATTTCGTCTTGTGTAGTGTCCAAACCCAGATTTGTTCATGTGGCCCTACAGCCCTTCCCAGAAATCTTTTTTTCCTGTTTTGAAGTTTTTTTTGCTTCCTGCTCAACGACTAAATAATTGATACTTGAGTCTCTCTGGAAAGGTGATTTGTTTAAATAATTGATGGACTTAGAGGTCACGAGGCAGTTTCCAATTGCTGCAGCCACAGCTATGGGAAACAGAATGAAGCACAATATTCAGGATTCACAGAATGCTGTGAATTTTAATAATTAAAAAAGAGCATGATCTGTTCTGCTTGGCAAGAGCTGTCTACTCTTTGCTTCGGGGCATAACATCAGTGCTGAAACATGTACACTGGCATTTAGAAACTCCTGGAATAGAAAACAAAGGGAATAGCCTCAAGTAACTTGTATTTGAAGGAAGATACCTGTGTTGTTGAACTGGACTATAGTCTTTATGCAACAGCAGCCTTCTGACTGCTGGGATATAGAGCTGATGCTCTTGATGCCCATTTCTTTCCCTTCAATTTATTGTTAAATGGTGCCCAGGGAAGTACTTAATACTGAGTGGAGCTTGAATACAGTGGTGTAGCTATATATAAGTGGTACAAAACAGCAGATTTCTGCCCTACATTGAGTATTAAGTTACTTCTGTTTGTCTGCATGGCAAGCCTGTGGAGGAAAATGGTTCATCGGAAAAGTTGTTTGACTTGAAACAAATGGATAGGCAATTTAGGGAGATGACTCAGAAGACAAGGAGAGGGCTTGCAAAGCGTACTGCATGCTGAGGTGGCAAAGAATATTTTGACAAAATGGTCATAGCAGTGTTCTGCTTCTGCAGAGCAGAAGGGACTTTAACTGAAAGATTTTGTCCAGCAGGGACTAGTGAGAAGGAAAGGTGTTCAGTTTTGTTCTTTTTTCTGCGCTGCGCAGCTTCTGTAACCAGTCAGCCTGTTAAGATGGCAGTTTCCTGTGTTCTCACTTTTTTTTTTTTTTCATCTGGAGGTATTTGGTTTTTTGTTTTGTTTTTATTAAAGGCACAGATTAGGAAGTGTTTGTGTCTAACTTCTGCACCTCCTAATTCCCCTGGTGCATTTGCTGGCTATTGCATCTGTTAGCTATTGCAGAGACTGATGTCACTTCATGGCCTTTACTGCCCTGATCTCCTAATGTCACTGTGTTGTTCTTGGCATACTCCTAACAGGTGCAAAGCCTGTTTTTCCTCCTTCCCCTGGGAAGATGCAGTCTTCCAGTGAGACAGTCCAGGGTTTCTCACAACCTGCCTGAGCGCTGGCTGTTGGAGGAAGGGCTGGAGTTCAGGCATGGGTTTGGTCTGCAGCAGCTTTGGTCTTTGTCTTTTTAATTCTTTTAACTTGTGTTGTGGTAGTGTGTGCAGGGTGCTCTGTGAACCTAAGTCTATTGAAGCATTAGCTTATTTCCGTCTTTTGGCTGAGACACCTCATTAGCTGAAGAGCTGGTAGTGGTTAGAATTGTGAGGTGTTTGGTTAATGCCATTTTGTCTCATCTCTAATGTTTTCCGGTGTTGTATTAGAAGTTTGCCTACTAGTTGTTTTTTGAAAGTTATACAGGTGTGTTTCTTTATCAGAAAGTCAGTTGGTAGGGAGACTAACTACATGATTGTTGATCTGTCTGTTTGGCTGCAAAGCTACTTTCTTTTACGGCTGTAAGCTGATGATTGTCCTGCTTGGGATGTGAAATAAGGTCTCCTAGGTTGAGAATGCAGTTGGTGTGCAAGGTGGTGGGGGAGCAAAAGAAAGCAAGAGTTGAAAGCATTGTCCCCAGACCCATCATGCTTTAGCACCCTGTGCCCCCAGTAAGCTGCGTTCCCTGGTGCCTGGAGGGTTTGCCTCATTTTGAGTGAGTATTCCCCTGCTGTTTAAAAGCGTGGGTCCTGTTACTTGGGATGGGAATGGAGGGTGGATGTGGTGGGAAGTTTTCTGGATTCAGCCCCAGATCATGTCTCCATGACATAAAAACAATATTTAACCAGAACAGTAGGTGAATGTAACTAGTACTGTGCATGCATTTATTTCTTGGTGTGCTTGTTACCAGAGATCAGATGTCAATGTTGATATTCTTTTTTTTTTTTTTTTTTAACTTAGAAATACCTTGATCTGGTTTAAATTTTTGAAATATTTAATTATACTTAACATGTGTTTATGTGTAGGAACATTCAGTATAACAGCTATGAAATACAGTGTGGATATGGACAGACTGCATGTTATACTGTAAGCAGGAAATACTTTTAAGGAAAAAAAACCCTCAACAAACCCCAAACCAAATTATATGCTTGAAATTTCTTTAGTATGTATTACTATAATTAGTTTGCTGCTTTTCTCTCTTATGAAAAAAAGAAAATGAAGGGTTATCTTTTTGACTGAAATGTAACTGGAGATTTGAACAAGTGGCATTCCTGGAAATGGAGGAAAGCCACAGCATGTGTAAAAATTCAGGAAGGTCTCAGAAAAAAAAATGGATTTATCAGCAAAGAAAGTTGGTCTTTTCTGTCTTTTTCCCTCAAAGTTATGACTAATTTTTTTTACATAATGTGGTATAGCAAATGAAGGACCCATTTTGTTCCTGAAATACTTTGGTCTGTATGGAGGTGTGGGAGGGAGCAAGCACATCTGGAGCTGGTTCTGTTACTATTGGATTGCTAAATAGAAATAAATTTTTTCCCTGATCACTAAAAAGAAATAAAATTGTTGTCCAAACTGGAAGTTCTAGCTTCTCAACTGAAATGTTTACTTCATAAGGGTTCCAAAACCTGTTGGAATGAGGGGATTAAAAAAAAAAAGTCAAATTACATGCTTGCTTTGATTTGAGACCATGAGTTTTGCCTTGCTGCTGTTGGTGTTATAGGGAGTGTGAATGTATTTGCTTTCATGAGAGGTAGTGGGAAGCAGCCGAGAAGTTTTGATCAGTTAAGATTATTCTGGCTAACAGGCTTTGGTCTCCAGAGTGAATAAACTCCTGGTCAGAATGACTGACAGGCTTCTGTGTGTTTTGCTGATGAGCCATCCATTGACCTGTAGTGACAGTGTCTAATGTTGGTTTCACTTATTCTGGTGTAATCTAACTGAGTTTTAACTTGTATTAACATAGGTTAGCTTGTAGTGCTTCTAAGGATAAGTCAGTGGAGGCCCCACCTGTCTTCTTGCTGTTGCCTGCAATTAAATGTTAATAGAGAGCCTGAGAGCTTACAGAATGATCTTTCTCTCTTCTGTCTTTTGCTCATGTTTGGATGAGTGCTGCCTTTTAGTCTCTATTTCCTTGTGATGTTTACGCTTCTTTCTGAAGCCTGTGTTGTCTCTTGCTTTAAGTCAGAATATGGAGAGTACATTTTGTTTGCAGTCAGCTACATGGAGCAGATTTCCCTTAAACTAGGTAAGAGATCCATGTTTTACTTGGTGCCTTGTCAGGTGCTGCTGTGTATTGGAGTGGAAAGACTTCATCTGTTTCCTTATTACTTCAGTGAACCTAATGTTACTGGAGCAGAAGTAGCATAAACCTAGTAAAGTACAGTGGATAGCTGAGTAAAATTGTACCTCTTCTCAGTGTCAATAACAAAAAAATACTTGCTATTTGAATTTACATGGTCAGTAACCGCGTGCATTCTATAGTGTCATCAGCTTTCATTCTGACCAGTTTGTATAAAGAAAATACAGAATTTTTTTAACTGCTTTTATTCTGAGGATTTTTTTTTTTTTTTTTTTTGAGAACAAGGCCGGTCAAATGTATCTTTGTGAAAAGTGAAATTGTCACAATGGCTGTCATCCTCTATCACTGCTTTTTAATTGCTCTGGGAGTGATCCCTAATTCTGCTTACCTTTTTCAAGTCTTCCTTTAGTGTATTTCTGTTAGTTTAAGAAATCAAGGGGAGCTGAAAATGTTCCATGGGTAATTGCTTAAACAGCTCCTTGAATTACAGTTGTGCAGTGTAGAGCTTTTATGCCAGATTATTTGTGATGTTAGTGAAGTGGGCAGCTCACAAGAGGGTAAAAAATGATGCCCACGTAGACTATTTTTCAGAATTTAAGATGTCAATATTCTGGGTACTAGTCTTAAGTTCAGAGTACTTTTACATGGTATTTCACATGCAAGTTATCCATGTAAAAGTGGTGGCTTGGCCAAAAGCACATGCATAACTTCAAAGTGAGTTGTCTGAGAGAGCCAGAATGGGGCTCATCTGAATCAGTACTTCCTTGTTTTGGTTTCAGGGTCACTGGTGTGTGTTCCTTAAAAAGTTTTTCCAAGTTGAAATTTGTGATGTAGCGAATAAAGCCTGGTCACTGAAACCTGAAAATTTATAGGGATCTGCTCTGATAGTTTCGTAGAGTTTGTATTGGAGCAGCATGCTCTTGAAATATTCCTTGGATACTTTGAGGACTTCGGGTTTTCAGCGCACTACAAAAAGATGATGTCTTAAGAAATCTGTCTGGCTTTGCTTTTAGACTGCAGCGGAAGTAGATATGTTGTACTGGTGATCCTGAAGAGAAGCTTGCCTTTTCTTTGAAAGGCCCCAGTCAGAGTTCCTTGAAAACACAATTGCAAAAATAAAGATGATGATTGCAGTGAGTTCCTGAGTACATCAGAAGGGCTACTGTCCCTGTTTCCAGGAACCTGTAAGAGCTCCAAGTCCTGACAGTTTTCCTTGCCTTTGTGCCACACCAGCTGTCCTAGGTTCGGCAATGGCAGTCATTTTTCTCCTTCTTGGTAGCTGGTGTGGAGCTGTGTTTTTTTTTTTTCTTTGGACCTTCGGCTTGTGAGCAGTGTTGATAACACCAATGTTTTAGTTACTGCTTAGTACATTCTGGTCTGGCCAAGGGCTTTCTGAGTCTCATGCTCTGCCAGGGAGGAGGGTAAGCTGGGAGGGAGCAGAGACGGGGCATCTGATCCAGATTGA
>JANRGW010038004.1:0-65535 GCA_024733675.1 Psilopsiagon aymara | reverse complement strand
CAGGGGTTCGGTGCTGGATGTGTGTTCCCTCCTCTCCGCTTTGGATGGGATGGGATTTGGGGGGAAGCCGGGATTCCTCTCTTTGAATTCCTTCAGGTGTGCTCCTGTTCTGGTCTCATCCCGGGGGTTACAAAGGTGCTGCTGTTTGCAAAGGTGTGCAGAAGTGTACACCTCTGCACCCCCAGCCCCACCTCATCCCCCCCTTCCCCACCCCTGTTGCTTTCTGGGCATTTTCATAATGAAGCTCCCCATTTTGATGAATAAACAACATCACTGTCACCAGACAAGTTTGGGACCTTGTTTGTGTGACAGGGAATCTCCCCTCCTCCCTTTCTGGGATAGATCTGCAAAAAAAGACCCCAAATAAGGGGAGCTGCTGACAAGAGCACAATGAGTCACAGCCTTTGTTGGGGCGCTCGCACCGAAATCACAAGAGGTGCATTTTTCCAAATGACTCGAGCTGTGTGCTGCTGGGAGGAGGCAGGGAGCAGGGGACTGGCTTTTCGCTTTGCAATGAGGGCCGGCACTATGGGAGCCAATCCTGTTATCAATAAGCTGCAAGTTTCACCTCTGTTCTCATTCCAAGGGAGAGGGTGAGAGCTCACGAGGCGCTGTGGAAATGGCGGTTGTGGAGGCTGCGTTCCAGCCTGCCAACCTCACCTCCAGCAACCAGAGCAGCTGCAATGTGCACAACCACCACTTCTCTGCCAAAGTCACGTTCTCCCTCTTCTACACTGCCCTGCTGGTGTTTGGTGCCTGTGGGAACATCCTGGCCCTCTGCATCACCTTCCAGCGCAGGAAGAAGAAACTCAACTCCACCGACCTCTACCTAGTGAACCTGGCCCTCTCCGATGCTCTCTTCACTCTGGCACTGCCTGGCAGGATTGCCTACTATGTCCTAGAGTTTGACTGGCCATTTGGGGACTGGTTCTGCCGGGTCACAGCCTTCATTTTCTACATGAACACCTATGTGGGCATCTACTTCATGACCTGTGTGAGCGTGGACCGCTACATCGCCGTGGTGCGCACCAGGCATCCCGGCAGGATCCGCAAGATGAGCCGTGCCAGGGGGGTCTGCATCCTCATCTGGTCCTTGGTGTTCCTGCAGACAGCGCCGCTGCTCCTGCGGCCCATGACACGGAGGATGGGGGACAAGTTGACGTGCATGGAGTACTTCAACTTTGAAGAGATTCCCAAGCTGCCCTACCTGCTCCTGGGGGCCTGCGCGATTGGATTTTTCCTGCCTGTGGGCATCATCTTGGTGTGCTATGTGAGGATCAACCTCAAACTCTGCCAGACAGCCAAGGAGAACCCTCTGACAGTGAAGAATGGGCACCACCGCAGGGCCTTCACCATCATCCTGGTGGTGCTGCTGGCTGTCCTGCTCTGCTTCAGTCCCTACCACCTCAACATAGTCCAGTTCATGGTCAGGAAGATCCTGTACCAGCCGTCCTGCCGTGAGCAGCAAGCCTTCAAGATGTCCCTGCAAGTCACTGTGGCGTTCATGAACCTCAACTGTTGCATTGACCCCATCATCTACTTCTTTGCCTTCAGGGGCTACAAGCGGAGGCTGCTCCGCATCTTCAGGAACAGCGGCTCAATGACCTCCTCCTCCACTGCCAAGACCCCCTCTGACAGCAACAGCCACAGCCAGCCACCTGGCTCCATCTCTGTCTAGTGCCACAACCCCTCCCTTTCGCTCTGGCCTGCAGCTTATGTACCATCCCCGAGGGCAGGAGCTAGAGCTGGGCTGCAAGGACCAGCACCTCCAGCAGGCTCTGTGGCTCCCCTACCTGAAGCCAAGGGCTCTCACAAAGCCAACCCAGCTGGAACACCGGCTTGTCTGGCTCCTCACGGCTGGCTCTGTGCTCAGCACTGCCGGACCCACCATCCTGGAGAGCAGAGTGGTCCATTTTCCTTCCATCCCCAGGGGAGGTAGCTTGTGCAATGGCAAACCCAGCTGGGGGTTTCTCAGCACTGCACCACACCACGCTCCCCCCCCGTCTTCATTCCCTGTGGGGCTGTTGGTGACCACCATGGCTGTCCTGCCTCTGCTCTGGAGCCCTGGGGCAGCATCCCCACAGGCCTTGGGCAGCTGGCGTGGAGCACATGGACTCGGGGCATTTCAGGAAAAGGCTGGGATGTTACTTCTATGCAGAAAGTCATCTGCAGCTCCTCACTCGCATTGGCAAACAGCAGCTCCACTCTCCTCTTGCTCGGCATCCCCACTCTTGCACCCAGGTGCTGCACGGGGTGAGCAGTAAAAGCAACCAGAAAAGCCCTTCCTCAAAGGAGGGGGTGAGGCTGTGAAGCTGCAGAGCTCCTGGGAGTGCTGCTGCCTGCATCCGCTGCTTGGGCGGCCGCTCCTTCCCCAGGGTGCCCTTCCTCATTGCTGACAGCGCTGTGGTTGCCCTGGGACCCACTGACAGGAAGGGGATGCCGGTGCTGGGGCTGCGAACCCACTCTGGGGCACTGGCTGGGGAAACCCTCCACCCTTACTTGAAGGGAGCGGAAGAAAGGGGACAAGGAGTAGCCTCACCTGACCTTGACTGACCTTTGCTTGAACCTGTTGCCCTGACAAGTCCGAGAGCCTTACTAAGGGCAACTTATGTGTTGGGTTCCCGTCGAGTTATGAGCCTGTGTGACAAGGAGGAAGTCAGCAGGAGCAGGGACTTCCAAGGCTCTTTTCTGAAGTCACAGGACTATGATAAAAAAGCACACGAGGATTTCACAGCTCCTGGGAATTTTGCTGTTCTGGTTCGGGCTGGAAGGGACAGAAACACACACAGAGACATGAGGAGCAACAAAACCAGCAGCTTTATTTTGCTGAAAAGTAAACCTGAATGGACAATTTTGATTAATACAAATAACTCTCTCAGGTAATAACCTTTCTTTGTGCCTAGAAAGTTAATAATAGTCATGGACCGCCCTTTCTCATTTTGAATGTGCACAAATGAGCTTTTGGAAGATGGTGCTTTTGCTTATGGTACGGGTTAAGTGTAGCATCCTGAAGGCTGAATAAGAGGGATGCCTAAAATAATTCAGGTGGGAAAGGCACTCTGACAGGTCCTGTCAGAAAGCTGTCTGAGCCCTCCTCAAAGCAGGCCTGACCTCAGTGCTGGCCTGCAGAGAGCCTGTGTCCTGAAAAGCACAATGTATGAGGAATTGTTGGTATGTAATCATCTATCAATGGTCTGAACGCCTTAAAGGAGCCTGGCTAGGCTGCTAGTTGCTGTACAGTTATGCTGCCCTATTAATTTGTCAAGGAAGTGCTGTCTGGAAGGGACCTCTCTGCCTCACGTCATCCAACAGCCTACTCAAAGCCGAACTGTGGCTGGCAGTGTCAAGCTGGCCGTGGCTTCATCTAGCCAAGGCTCAGAACCTCCATGCAAGGCGGCCGCCCGCACCACCAAGGGGTGCTGCATTGCGCTCTGGATAGAACCATTTTCCCCACTGTCCAGTCTGAACCTCCCCACGCAGAGCTGGTGGCTGTCACCCCTCAGATCACCCACTCGTGCGGGGCAGAGCTTGGCTCTGTCATCTTGGCGACTCAGAATTCCCGTGTGGCTGGGGGTGGGCTGTCTGGAGAGCAGTGGTACGCAGCTATCTGCCTCAGGGAGCCTCCACATGGACACCAGAGCACAGCCCCGCAGTGGTGGCCAGCCCTCCTTCTCAAGACCACAGCACAGAGATGATCTGCCAGCCTGGAGCCCGCAGCTGAGGCAAAGGCAAGTCTGTGAGGAAGCCTTCTCAGAAGAAGGAGGACTATAAACAAAGCCCTGTTTGCTCCTTATTGGGCTCTGTTTTTCTCCAGAGTATTTTACTAACAAAGCTATCCCCATGTTTCATCTTCCTGCTACCAGGAAAAACCTTTGGAAAAAGAAATAGGCGCATAGGTTCGGGTAGTGCTGCGTGTGACACGTGGGTCCGGCCCTCAGCCTCTGCACTGATGCCAGCCCCAGGCTCTTCACGTGGGGACAGCAGGCAGCTAGCTGGAGCTGGAGGGGACACCCGGGTGGCGGAGGGGGAAGGGACTTGGGCTGAACGGATCGGGAGCCCCGCAGAGGAGAACTAAGGAAGGAATCCTGTGTCGCAGCAGCTCGCCCACCGGGAGGCGCTGCAAAGCTGCTTGAAAACGGAGCATTTCACTGCCGTGGAAGAGAAACCACGCAGAGCATTTCGTCTGGAGGCACACTAACACTTCCTCTACACTTCATTCATCTGCCTGATCTGAGCCCCTTGCACGATGCCGCTTCCTTCAGTCATCCGAACTGCTACCACCCAGCACCTCGTGTGCCTCCTGCTCCCTGCTTTGTCCCGCAGGGGAGCCCTCTGAGAACCGCTGATCCCCATGTCACTACCAGCTCCGCTCGGCTGCCCCTCCTGCCCCTCTCTGGCACCCCACGCTTCTGAAGCCCTCCCAGCTGCTGCCACGGGTCTGCGGGGGGACACTACCATCGACCTGAATGCAGCCTCCTTGAAGCTGCCGTGAGGGACAACGCCGGAAGAGGGAGTGGAAACCCTTCCTTGAGGTTTAAAATAAGCCTGGAAATCGAAAAAAAGATATGCAGCTGGTGCTTCCCGCACATGTCCACTGTGTTGCAGGAACACGGTGCATTTAATAAGCAGGGTGGTGGTGAAATGCATGGCAAGCACACGCCAGCACACTGGGATGCTGGATAGCTCTCTGCATAGAGTTACAGCTGCACAGAATGCAGGTCTTTCTTGCTTCACCCTAGTCTCCAGACTACTGCCATGCTGTCTTCTGAGAAGGGAAAACTGCATTTTTACCTAAGGGCAGTGAGTACACTTTCTGTGGTCACAAGACACTACCATACCTGTGTACAGGATTATACACATACACAGTGCAAACTGAGATTTTCTTTGCAAACTCATGCCGTGACCCCTGTAACTCAACCCCTCCCTGTGAGCCAAGCCTCTCTAACACAGTGTATTACACAGACGAATCAGTGTACTTCAGGTTTCTCCTGAACTTCTGCAAAAGGGCTCAGGCAACTGAATGGAGCAGAAAGGTGACAGGACCTCTGCAGACAACCTGCCTGACAATCTGCATCTTGATGGCAAATGAGCACTTTGAGCTTGACCAGCATTGCTTTTTCCCTTAGCAGTGGTTCCCAGCTTCTAGGAGGGCACTCGGGGACAACAGCTCCTGGTTGTAGCTACACATTACCTGTCAGTAAACTCTGTGTTGTACAACACATCTCATCAGTCTGTGGTTTAACTTGTCCTCAGTTGAAGCTATTGCATGTTGTGGCATCCACCTCTATAAGCCAGTTAAAGAATGTAATGCAAAAACACACGTATCTACCTAAAATAAAAGCATCTGACCACCAAGTAACAAGCCCTGGTGATTGTTTGGGCCAGGTGATGTGGGCAACTTTTTTCTTTTCAGAGGTGCATGTGTGCCTTTATCCCCCACAAGCAAAGCGAACCCTGAGAAGTGGCGAGGAACAAGGCTTGTGAAAGCACGAGCTCTTGATGCACCTCGTTTACACCGCACTCTTGAGTCCCTGGGAAGGGGGTGTGCTCTTATGGCAAGGGGATTTATAAATAACCTCCTGTGGGAAGAGCAGTGGCACCTGCGAGGAGCTGTGTCCTTTCTGGAGCAGGTGTCTCTGCCGCTGGGACAGGGGGCCAGAAGAGGACTCAGGCAATAGAATGGAGTGCAGACCCGTCCTCTGCAGTCCAACCTCTGCTTTGCTCCTTTTCTTGCATCTCTGGTTTTGCTCAGACCACCTCCCTCAAATCCCTTAAGTCCTCTCCTTTGCTAAAATTAAATGACATTTATGGTCCCTATTTATCTCCAGTCAAAAGACCAAGTCCTGCTTTCAGTTCAGCCACGATTGGGAATTTTTCACCTGGTTTTGAAGTATGTGAATTCCTGCTTTCTCCAACGCTGCCATCCAGCTTTAGAGACAGTCCCCTACAAACCTGTGTGAGCTCAGCTAACTTCTCCTTTCCTCTGAAACTCTCCTCTGGAAAAAATCAAGTGACAAACAGCTGAACTACCAATTTGTTGAGGTTCTCACCAGTGGCACCCATTCATCAGGCTGTACTGTTCCTCTGGTCCCATTATTCGCTTCTTGTCTTCTATTTGGACTGAAAACTATTGGTAGCACATACATTCTTTGAGTTCAACTAGGAGTGGGTCAAAGCACCCTTTTATATATACACAGACAGGAAATGTAACCCTACTAAAAATTAAACCAAACCCAGTATGTTTTAAGTCAGCATATATATATAATATGCATACATATAAATACATATAGTGTTTGTGTGTTTATGTGACTTTCTTAATGAAACAGCATCTATACTCATTTATATAAAACACTACCATGGCTATGCTATTAAAGAAAGATAATCTCATTTAGGTTTTTCTCATGGAAGAACCCACACATTAATTACACTTATGTATCAAAATCTCTATTAGTTCAAATGAATATTGTGCATTTATTTATCCAGAAAGAGATGCAGTTCCCCTATAACACAGTTGTAGTTCTGAGTGTTTTCAAATCTGAGTGCCTTTGCAACTGCATGTAGACTCCAAATACAGACTGTGTGAGATGGGTATCTTTTAATACAGACTTTTAATTTTCTCCAACAAACTCTTAGCTCCAGTTAATTTCATAAAAGCAATACATGAATATTCTCACTCTCTGCATATATACATATGCATACACATATATGCATATACATATACACACACACAAACAGGAGAGCCTGTTGCTCTTTGCCAGGTACCTTGCATTATATTTTGCTTGCTTGCTTGCTCTGTTTCAGACAAAAACATCGAGATCTTTTTCTCCATCACATGCTCACAAAGGCAACGATAAGCTCCAGACAGCACAGGCTGGTACTCGAACCAACCCTGTCAGTCCCTGTGCTCACTAAGTAGAAGGCAACCTTTAACACTTGGTTTGAGAGGAAAATGGTTTTGGTAGACACAGAGGCTTCTAAGCAAAAAGTTAAGGCTTGAGAACCTGGTGGCTTAGCAGGCAGACTCCACAACTACAAACCTCACTGTGGGTGTACTGTGAAATATCACATAACTGTCTAGGAAAGTCCCCAGTAAATTTCTCCGACATCTCGGAGGACAACACTCCCAGTCCAGCACACACAAAAAATTTTAATAGTAGAAACTACTTTTATTTCAAAATACCAAATCTTGGCTTTACTAAAACCAGTGTGAATTTCCTAGAGACTGCAAATCCTCTCCATAAAAAAGTATGCTGTATTCTCTGGCTGCCTAAAAAATACCATGTCACACACAAAATCAGAACTGTGCGATGAGACATTCAAAATGTACTGGATGAACACTGTGTGGGATGTGAAGGACATGCTCTTTGTGTTTCCAGAAATGGTCCATGCAAGTTTCACCACTGAGTGGAAACAGAGCTATTTTTCAGCTCCAATGCACGAACCTTTCCTCTATGGCTCTCGCATGAAACAGGAACTGTGCTCAACAGCATCCGAGACCCCCCTTTCCCCACTTCTTTTTTTTCTTAATTGGAAATCACAACCCTGGAAGCATTCTGAGCACAAACTACTGCCACAGATGTCAAGGGGAGTTTTCAGTTGACATCACCACAACCTGAATTTTACCCCTTATGTTTGACCATGTTTTGTGAAACACCCAGCAAAATGGGGTTTTCTACACAACAGTGACATGTGAACAGCCCCTGTACAACAGTAAGAAAGGATTTAGACTTGGAGAATACCCACTTACATGTCCCAGATGCCACTCAACACATTTTAAAATTCCAAGGAATAAACGCACTTTGTGCTTGTCCCTAGAGCAGGGCAATGTCTGAAAGGGCACAGAGAGCATTTAATTTACCCTGGGCTAGGTGGACCTTTATTTCCTACAGGCAAAATCTGACTTCTACTAAAGTAATTCACTACTCTTTATTGCTACTTCGGATAAAATATTTGTGCAGGAATAACCTTCAAAATTAAAACCTGTCCTTGTTTCAAAGCATTTAACTAGTCTGCATATACAAATTATTGTAGGGCTTTTTTAACTTCCATTTGGCCTTTGCTTTGTAAGAGCAGGTTTTCACAGTCCTCTGGATAGAGAAATGTCCGTAGCCTACACACAGAGAGAGCCACTCGGCTTCATACAAACAAACCCTTTCAAATGAAAAGCAGACCCTCCCTAAATAATGTAAGCATAGCAGCAAGCCAAACCCTGAAGGAAGTCGATCAAAACCCAGGAAAATACACAGTCATTCCAAAACCCCCTTATTTTACCCACTGGAAAATACTAGAAAATACATACAGCACACTGACCGTATTAGAACTATGTCATGTGCCAAAAGCTGCATAAATTTGGTGTCATTTCTGGATAAGGACTTCTATGCCTAAAGGGCATTTTTCAGTTTCATCAGTCAATTAAAAGAGAAAAAGAAAGGAACCTCTCTCTCTCTCTCTCTCTCTCCCTGAATCTTGTCCTGTAGTTTCCTGGTACATTTTCCAGGCCAAGTGAGACTGCAGATCTATACTTTAATACACATATGTTCATTTTGATTTCCAAAACATCCTTCTCTCTTCTGTATTCTTTTACCTTCTCCCCTTAGTATCTGCTGTTGCCTTCTGTGTTATGCTTCTGATGACCTGAATCTTATTCTAAATGCATTAAATATGCTTGTGTGTATATAAATAGACACATATACACACGATATACAAACACAAGTACATACAGACATATTAAAAGATTGAGATACATGTGTATACTGGTTTCACAGAGTCACAGTTTGAAATCTTGTATTACTTCAGCTTGGTTTTACAGAGATGTTCACGTCTCTCCACCCTGAAACTCTGAGGTGCTAATACTGAGCATTTCTGAGAGTCAAGCCAAACAAGCTTATTTATCACTCTAAAATTCAAAACCAATGTTGTACTATCTTGGCATATCATCCTGTTACCTTTTGTGTAAGCCTGAATCACCCTTAAGGTTATTATCCCAGTCTGTGATCAAAATCAAGTTGCTTCAACAGTGAGGATTTGGCAAATGCAGGGTCATCCGCATCTTTGACAGTAGAAAACTAGAACTATAAATAGAAAAGTTAGCATTTTATCATTTTCTTTTAAGACAGTGTGTAGCCAGCTCAAAAATGACACCAGCACATAGGGACACAGCATACATCCATCGTTACCGAATCTGTCTGAATTAGACATGGAAGACATTCAAATCATTTCAGTTCTGATCTTACTGTACCATTCAATTCATCTTTATTGCTTCCCGTGAGTATCTTCTTCCTGACCTGTACCTGAACAGCAATTCACTCAGTCTGTAAAAGTTAAACTTACAGCAGTCACTTACCAGACTTGCAATATGCACATGAATTTTCTCTCATCCTACCTGTTTATAATGTGCTGAATGACAACTTTTATTTAAAAAGGAATTCAAGAAACAAAATATTACAGGCATTAATAAAACTTCCCAAAGAATGACATAATAGTCCCATAACCCTCTACTGAGTTGAAATTGTAATGACCTTCAAACCTCTTATTACTGTAGTAAAAAATCAAGTACTGTAAAACAACATGTAAGCTAGACAAATTAGACTGGTAAATGAAGAAAATATTATTTTCCTTGATAGGTAAATCTAGTTATTGTGGTTGTTGGAGCTTCTTTTCCAAGTCATTAAGCCTGATAACATGTCTAATGAGGATTTACAAGAAAAAAACCACCTACTTTATTTCAAAAATAAATTTAGCTGATATCCAGTAATAATTAGAAACTAAAGTCACTTTGAAGAGCACAACCAGACTAGAAACCACTGAGTGATCTGAAGGCTTGGGAACAGTTCACGTCATTCATTAGCACTTCTCTGAATCACCAGTCACGCGGAGCCAGTTTCTCTTCTCCGACGCTCGTGCGAGGACGACCTTCGCGAGTCTGTCCAGCAGGTGGCTTTGATCCTCTTCCAGATGCGTACAAACCCTTCGAGGGAAGTTCCTTCACACAGAAAATCATCAGTGCTGCAGCAGAAAATTAGTGGCTACATTTAAGTCATTATTTGAAGCCCTCAGAGCTTCTAGAGCATCTCCCCTGGAAAATCCCATTTCCATAAGCCGTGCAATCTGGAAAAGAAATAACGTAAGACCACTTTTAAACCAGTTTTCTTCAAAATGTGTGTGAATTAGTCATGTTAACAGTGCCAGCGATCGCTTTTCCATTGAGAGGACTGTTGAGCCTCTCTAGAGAGTGAGCAAGCACGGCTATGCACTGTCACAACGATGCACTGGGACAGCATGCTTGAGAACACTGCCACAGAGATGACTGCTTTCCGATACTTCATTCAAAACCAACCGCTTGCTGAAAATGCCACACCTGTATTTTCCTAGCTGGTCCAGCTTTGAAAGAAGAGTAAAATAGAAAGTGTGGCACCACACATTACATCTACAATCTGACCTTGGGGCTTGCTGCGCTTGGCAAGAACAGGACCTCAAGCATCCAACAGTGTCTAAAATATGGAGTTATACAGCAGATGCGGAAACCTGTCCAGACATCCTCAGCATTACTTTCCTTCAAAATACCTACTTCTTCAGAGGCCATTAAAGAAATCAAAACTATTCATTCTAGGTGGTTTTTAAAATAAACCTGAAATCCCTAAAAGAGAGGCAGTAGAATACTTCAACAGGTTCAGTTAAATTCTTGGAAGGATTCTATGTATTCTCAAAACAGCATAAGTCGGTGACACTTGATGGAAGGCTTATCTGGAAAAGGGCACATGAACACAGTGATTTTGGTAATCGGTAACCACGTGTCAATCCTTCTTTATAATACTGTGTACTTGACACCTCAGCTTTTTGCTCGGTGCTAACAGATATTCAAACTTCCACATGTAAAAAGCAATGTATGCATAACCAAATATAGCTTATGGCTAAACTCCAATCTAAAGTAAATTTAAAAGCTACACTTCTCAATTAAGTATGACTGAAAGAATCCTCCTGATGTGCAAGAGCAATGTGCACCAGGATTGAAAGTAATTTAAATGCCTTTTAAAATAAAGGTGCCATTAAAAGCAACCTCCCCTTCCTGTAGTACACCCCCGGAACTTTCAGCATTTTTAATCTTCTCTGCTTTGGTGGTTTACTGAGAAATATGCTACTGCTAAGTAAGTCCGGAGGTGGGGGTCCTCATTTTCTTAACCTAAATACACCGCTACAAAATGTTTGAAAACAACTATCTTGGTTGTCAGAATATCAAATGTGATACTGATCATTTTTCTGCCTTTCCCCCTTTTCCCCCCTTACAACCCAATGTCAGTTTCTCACTTTCTGGTAGAGAGAGAAATGAATTGTAACTTTCGACACATCTGCAACAAGAGTTTAACTTCAAACTGGCTTTCATAACCTGTAACTTTCTAAAGTCTCCTCTCTCTGAGTTTTCATCTAAGATTGGGTTTTTTATGAGAAGAAGGGCAGGCAGTGGAAGAAAAGTTAACCACATTTCAGAAATACATTTCAGAAGAAAGGCTTTTTTACTGCAGTTGCCATGAATTCTAACCTTAAGAAGGTGTGGATGGAGTTGCAATGGTCCCATTTACAGAAACATCCAGCCAATATCAGGGATTGTAACAACAAAAAGCTCTTTTCATCTGGGTGTATTTTAACCACAGGAACTGAATCGACTCAAGGAAGTAGGTACTGGTAACGGTAATTTAAGGCGCTAAAAAACCCACAAGAAATGCAGAGATTTTTGTATGCACAAACACTGAAAATACTTGCAAATTTTAATCTGAGGAACAGAAGAAAACCTTGCATTTCTGCCACTGTGACGCCTTGTGCAGTTATAAGGACAGTCCTGAGAAATCAAAGGTGCTTACTTTTTTTTCTGCAGGGTAACTAGACAGCATTGCAAATGACAGCAATAAGGTGAGATTTACAACTTCAATGCATGAGAAAACATATGCATATAGCACTTTCACAAATCTGGGCATAAATGCTTTGGGTAAGAATCCAGCATAAGTCAGACTAATAACTATTCCATTAGTTCCAGCCCAACAATAAAAGTTCCCATGATCAGATTTTGTCAATAAAACAAATAAACAAACCAAAAAAGGAGGGAGATCTTTTGGCCCACTCTATACCTGGCCCTGAGTAGGCTTACAGCCCAGCCAAAACAAGTTTCTGGGTTTTGTTTCAGGCGTTCTTTAGTGTGTGGGGTTTATTTTCCTCTTTCCTTTCTTATTTCTGGTATTCCCCCCCCCCCCCCATTTTGGATGTACGCCAAAAGCTTCCCAGTCAAAACCAGTGCAGTTGAAGTTTTGAACATTTTGAACGCAATCTAACATAAACTGAAACTAGAAATCAGATCATGGCAAAGATTTCTGTTTGGACAAGCTCATTTTAAACTAACTACAAATGACAGCATGGTGCTACTAAGTGTTGGCTCATCTCCCTAACAAAAAAGGGGTAAAAGAAAAATGCACCCTTGAAAACTACTCTTGCTCAAGGGTAGCACAGACCTTAGACTATAAAACGGCCAATGCAGCTAACTGCAGATAGGCTACAACCTGGAGAACTTGACTGCATACAATAAATCCTGAATGGGGAAATAAGACTAATCTTAAATTCTTAAATTTCCTAGTAAATCACCCTCTCTTTTGAGAATAAAACTATCTACAGAAGTCTAGAAGTCTAAATCTATGCAGTAAGTCTAAATCTATACTTGATAGAAAAGACACAAACTTCTCTGTGGTATCAGTATGTAAAATCAGTGAACCCCATTTCTGAGGTTCCAAATTTTAGACCAAGTGTGCACTGCAGTCCACAGGTAACATAAAATTCCTATTTCCAAAAAATGGAACTTCAATACGACTGAATTGGAAACCTAGGCTGGAGACCTGAGTGAAGGAAGTGCCTACAAGACAAATGATGACATCTATTTGCATTCCTCCTTCTTTGAAACATTTCTTTTTAATCAGATTTGAACAGCCAACACTAGTGAAACTGTTTCATCTTTAAATACAAACCCCAAGCAGTTACACATAAAAGTAGAAACTCCCAAGTTGATCTGTAACTCTGATTTGGTTAGTAATGGCAATTTGCTGCCTCTGTATTGTGACTGTTATCCAACACTCTAATTTGTGCTGCTCCAGAGAACATTTAAGGAACTGTATTAAGATAATAAAACGTCAGGAGAGACAATTCCTACTCAGGTTTTTAATGACATTTTATAATAGAAAAGCGTTTACCTGCTCTTCAGAAACCTCAGTAGGCGGAGGTGTGTCTTGTTCAGACAGGCGATGATCTTGATAATTTGCATTATGTCTATGTCGCAAAGGAGGAAACAGTCTATTCCAGTTAATCATCCCACCCTGAAACCAGACACTGGTGTCAGTCTTTGCAAAAAGAACTATAGGTATTTTAAAACAAAATGATCATCCCATATAATACAAAAGGCAAAGGTTTGAGTAAATACTTTGTCTTAAAAAAAAAACACTGCTGCAGGCTCTTATGAAGTTAAAATTGGGACTGGTTACTGCTTTACTAGTTATTAGAAGTAATCACTGTAAATCAACAGGAGGAGGAAAGGCTTTTTCACACCAACTGTTAAAGTGCTTTACCATAGCACTAGCTTTCAGAGGCTGAAGGACCACTCTCTTTTCTGATAGGGATTTGCCAGACAAGCCATGCAACAGCGGGTCCTGCAAGTGCTCTGCAAGACTGTTGATGCAGTTAACTGGAGCAAGAGTGCAATGAACAAGTGGTGGGAAAAAGCAAAAATGGATTCTCAGTGCATCAGCAAAACCACATCAGGAAACTCAGAACAATCCCAACCTTCAGGGTATCTGTGATTTCCATGCAAGTGATTACTCCTGTGGCACCAACACTACTGTTTCAAGACACATAGGCCACCTCACCTAACTTCTGTGTATTAAATACCATTGCAAAATCTGGCTGTATTCCAGTGCCAAAACATTTTGTAACTACACAGCAATAATACAAATACATAGGAGTAATGGACATAGGGTGTAAATCACAGAACTGATTTACACAGAACTTCTTTTAACAACCAAGCTTCAAGTCTTGTAATAGCAAGATGTTTAGAATATAAAGTACAAATACTAAAGTACAAGCTTTACAACTGTCCCAAAATAATTAATCCTCATTTTATTAGCTTAAACCAATTTTTTTAATGGGACTTTGTATCACACTGAAAGCACAGGGAAGAAGAGCAAACCCCGAATCTCTCTTTTCTGTACAATTTGTTAACACATCTTCTGCAGTTTGGGTTGTCTCTTTCCCTCTCCCTTGCTCCGCCTGTTACTATGGAGAAGATCCCCCTCCCTGTCTGTATATATAGGACACGGACTTCCTTCCTCTAGTTGCTCTATTTTGGTTCTATAATGTTGTTTCTCAGAAGACCTTCCTCTTAAGAGAGATTTTTCTTTTCTTCTCTCAGTGAGGGCTCTTCCTGCCTTTATGTACCCCTGGAGCATTACATGCTCTCTGTTCAATCACATCACCAGCAGCTAAACCTGTTCCTAGACCACAAAAAATAAAAAAGCAGCATTTATTTAATGTTCCTGCCCTTTCCTTTGTTTTCTTCCTTTCTCACTAGAGAAGACCCAACCAAGCCAGACACCACAGGGGGCACTGCAACAGCAAGCTCATGAGATTTGAAACTCTAGCTTCTGAAGTGTTCCAGCCTCTCATATACCAGAGCATATTTTATCCTGTGAAGATGTGCAATAGCTAGGAGTCATCACTGGTTTTTAAGACATATTTTCCTCTGTTAGTGATTCCAAACCTAAAAAATGACTATGTCTCCACATGTTTGTTTTGCGTACTGTATATAACACTTGCTTAAAAGTCATGAGGTTTTAACCAAAGGATTCTGTATAAGCCCTGCATTAACCAAACAGTGTAGTGTAGCAAAAAGGAGAATTGGTTTGTAGCTTAAACCCAGAGAGGGATCTTCTACTGACACCACTGCACTACTCTGTGGTCATGGAAAATCACATGCCCTGTACTTCCCCATCTATAAGTTCCCCTAACTCAGAACTATGTTGAGTTTTAATTCATTAACTTCGGCAATCTGAAAGTCTACAAAGCTCTACAGCTCAGCAAGAACACTTCACTGACTCCTCTTTGCCTGGTTTTATTCTTTTGAAAAGACCTCAGAAGAAAATAATCCTTCCATGGTCATTCACATTCAACTGGTGAACTGAAAAATGCCAGCAGGACTATGACATATTACTTTGAAGCACATGAAGTCATACAGAATAATGTATATGGAATATAAAATCTACAACAAATGTATTAATTTAGCAGTATTCCAGTGCACCAGAAGATTGAAATAAATCTTTCCAGGTGTGCTTCAATACGGAGCTGCCTATTCCAGTTTGGTTTTGCATCCTCCCTGTCCTGCACTGTTACGCAGCATTACGAAGAGACGTGTCTACTTCCTTAGCATGCATTTAAAATTAACATACACAGAATCCATTAATTTCCATTTAAAAAATGCAAATTCCTTACAAAAGCAGCTATTTAGTTTTCAGGGTTTATAGCAGGTCTCTTGATAAACTACAGCTATGGACTGATGGACTCTGGAGAGTTCCATGTGAAGGTTGCTAACCCCTTCTCAGAAATAACAGACTTGACAAATTAGATCAAAATAGCTGTGAAAAGCTCTTCTTCCATTACCCTCAGAATATTTCAGTTACCTTTGGAGACTGAGACAAACATAACCCATTAGTTCTTAACTATATTAACAAGGTAAGAATATCCAACATACAACAGTAAGTATTAAAGGCTGAAACTCTTAATGGCATGTGAACACTGATGTTTAGGATTAATCTAAACATTACGGCCCACTTATCTGAGTATCAC
Organism: Psilopsiagon aymara; assembly: GCA_024733675.1. Lineage (NCBI taxonomy): Eukaryota > Metazoa > Chordata > Aves > Psittaciformes > Psittacidae > Psilopsiagon > Psilopsiagon aymara. The sequence goes on along the minus strand of JANRGW010038004.1, from coordinate 49,668 downwards.
TTTACAAACTGGACCAAAACCAGGCACATTAGGGTTCTTTATCTCAAATGCAAGAAAATTGTTTCCCCCCCAGTTATCTCTGATTACAGGATGGACATGCATGAAACCAGGCTCAAAAGAGCAAAGATTTAGGGAACTGCAGCAGGAACTATGGGACTACGGGACCGTGGCCAATCCCACAGAGTAGAGGTAAGGAAAACTAGGAAGTGCAGCTAATATCTTAGATCCACAGAAGATGGAGATCAAGGCTATGGATTTCCAGTGTGGACTGTGTAAACACTTCCAGACAGCTTTAACTATCACAGCAGGAATACATGAAGATCTCTGACTTTCAAGTTGACCCAAACCAAAAAAGCAAAAAAAAAAGTTTATTAATTCAGTGTTGCAAATTCCAGTTAAAAATGTGCAAGAGATTTCCAGACCAATACTGTGCTTTGCCTCACAGAAATTATTTTGCAGACCTCCCCTCCATGATTTTATGATGATTTCTGTACCACAGTGTTTTCTGACCGTGCTAACACACTTACTCTGTGAGAAGTCAGTAAGATTTCACATTAAGATACCTATTTGATTTATTTAGTTGATGCTTCTAAACCATCTGAGAATCCCTACTATGCAATCAGCTACCAATTTATGCATTTCACAATATATTTGAATCCTGGCACTAGCACCCAACAGCACAGATGAGCTCGCACCCATCTCCTTACTCTCCACAGCAGCCTTGTCTCAGATAATGGAGCTCTCTGGAGTAGCATAAAGCGAGCTAATAATTCAGTGGTAAGGATGACCAAGGGGCCAGGATGTAGGCTCCTTTCTTGAGCAGCACCTTCAGTAACAAGTGTCTGCCAGCCTAATCTATTTAACTGAATCCAGGCAGTTCTTCCATGATTGTGGTTTGTCAGTTTCTCATGAAAAGAATTAAGTTTAATACTAAATGGTCTGGGGGCTGGGACTTAACATAATTCAGAATTAAGTAAGAAGGATGCATCAAGCCTCTTATACCCAGACCCAGTTTCCACATCTGACAGACTCCGGCTATCTTGCACCCAGATTATCTCAGGTGACATTTTTCTTTATCCTGAATCTTAGGTGCTGTGGGGCAGCAAGTGCAGGTGCTGCTCCAAGAGGAAAGGCAAGCTGAAAGCCAAGGGTGTGACAAGGCAAGCAGAGGCAGTAGCCTCACTGAAATGTGCTGTGTTCCCACAGGTCCACCTGACAGGTACCACAGCCAGCCAAAAGTCCAGATCAGCAGGCAGGTGTAAGATCAAGCCCAGAAGTCATGAGCAGGGAGGGAGACACACCGATTGGCACATATGTATCCACAAAGCTCATCAAGAGTGTTGATCTGAACTTAAAAGCTTAAACCACAAGTCAAGAGGCTGAAGGTTGCATGCACTGGTCCCAGTGGACCAGTGGGATGCCATGAGGAACTTCAAGTCTCCATTCCCAGCTGTTTTCATGGCATTAATCCAAAACTGTTTTTGGAAGTCCTGACTGCTGTGCTACTAGAGACAGCATTAAAAAATTCAGTCTACAGACTATCATTCTAAAAATACTTCGTACAAATTGGTGGCCGGGCCCTTATTTCTGTCTGCAACACAGTCTTCCACATGACATCAGGAAAAAACACTTGACAAAGACTGCTACATTCATTATTTGACTAGAAAGGTGGCAGGGACACCTAAGAAAGGCCTATAAGCCCTTCCTGCTCCCTAACTTCTAGGTTGCAATTTCTGAACTAAAGAAAAATTCAGTTCCTTTTGGCTTAGCAGTGCAAAGAATGGGTGAATCAGTTGACTGTAAATTCTTTGCTACTGCCTGGTGGGAAACAAACATACCAGAACAAGACGGTTTTATTAGTCTCAGATAAATTGCTACTAGAAGTGGATTACAACACCGGTGATGCTGGAACTTCTGTTAAAGGAAGACAGCAAACCGGTTACAAGTTTAGGTGACCAAAACATGAGGTTTAAGAATTAAGTCTGAATTAAGGGAATGGGGAAATAGCAGCTCTTCATCACAGAAAAGGCTGTAAGGAAATGCCATATTGATGACCTATTCTTGAATAGCTGCCAGGGCTTTACGTACTGACGCTGGGCCTTGTGAGGTCACATCCTTGATGTCTTCCTTTTCTTTCAATGGTGTTTCGGACAATACATTTACAAGGAAAGGAGTATCCTCCTTTCCTACAGAGTAAGGAAGAGATATCCAGAGCTAGCAAATGTCTCGACTGTGCAGACTGCTAAAAGCCCAGTTATGCCATTTCTTTTCACTCTTTTTACTCTCCTTCCTCTCCAGGCAGGTCTAATTTGTTTCTCATATACATACCTGCCATGGCATATTTTGTATTATTCTTAGCCAAAGTTTGTTAATTAAAAATGTTGTATTATGTACAATTAACCAATACTCTTTTAAGTAGCTGTCATACCTGCACATATTTTTAATAGATAAATTTAAAAGGAAATGAAAGAAAGTGCTTTGGAAAAGTCCTCTTGAAAGTGATGCATGTGGTTAAGATATTCTGATAATCTTATATCATGTATATGGCTAATGCCAACTTGTCATCTGTTTGCACAAACAGGAAGCACCTCCTGATATCTGTCCTGTTCACCTTTCTTAACATAACAACCGCAGCAAAAGAAAAAATGAAAAAGGAAATTGCTTTGCATTTCATCTTTTAAAATAACATTTTTATAGTTTGCTACTCTGCATAGGAGCCATTACTTGACACAGACATATATAGTGTCTTCTTTTATATAAAGCTTCATTTTAAAAGATGTCATTTATTCATTTTCCAGACCTAAATTTTTCTACAAATTATTGACTCCAAAATACATGTTAATGATGTAAACAAAGAAAAAACATAGCCATGAATGACATGATACTTGTTTCCCTAACACTGCTTAAGAAAGATCACTGGAAAAGGTGAAATTTCCAGTAGGCTTATTCAAATGTCTAGCTTTCCTCTTTCTGTGAGGATAAAACCCTTCTGCTGGTTGTGATTTTTGGTTTTGCTTTTGACTTTAATAAACTTTCTTTGTTTGAAAGAGGGTATAAATATAACAGTATTAGTGTTCTGAGCATCGTCCTTAATGATGGAAAGAATTTTTCACCAAGGAAAGCACTCCAGCAATTTCCAATGGTATTCCCATTTTCTCTGGAAATTTATCCTACAGACAAGTCTCTCTAGCCAACAGGCTCTGTCTCCAACTATTAGTTACTGCATCCTGAACTTTGATGCCTGCATTGTCCCATAGGAGTTCATGTGTCAGAAAAGTTCAGATATCCACATGTGGTCTTTTCTGAAGCCTGATCAGTGTTTCCTTTGAAATCTAGGAGGAACACTGGCTTCTGAAGCTGCTTGAAAGACAATGGATGGATTTCAGCAAAGCACAATGCCTTCACAGTAACAGAAGCCATAAACGTCAATGGGCAGGCACATCTGCTCCTTGGAGGCGAAGTGGGAATGGCTGTTTCTGCTACTGCATTCAAGGGAAGTGCAGAAAGATATGAACACTTCCTTGTATATTTCTGCATGCCCAAGCTCTTGCCCTTGTACACTCCTTGTCACACACAACAGGAAGGGGTGCCATCTGACTCAGGCACATGACTGGCTGGCAGTAAGTGAAGAGCTGCATAAGTGCTCTCAAAAACTGGATACTGCAAGAGTCAGATTACTCTGCATTTAACCTGGTACAGTAAGCACAAACACCTATTCTGTACCAAACCGTAACAGTCACTTTTGCACAATTCAGACTGAAAGTGATGGATCACTATCCCAAAAACAAAGAAAGATATTTCGTATCAAGAAGTTGGAAGATGGCATTTCAGAGCACTGATGTTATTCATTGGTCCAGCATTAGGGAAGTGTTGAGCAGGACTCTCAGACTTTGTCTGCAATAATAAATATGGATTTGAATCTTCTCCAGACAGCAGAGATAGGTCTTCAACCGCCTTTTCAAAGCACTTCCTTTTACAAACTTCCGAGCTTCCCTTGCCTGTGTCAGCTGTTCTTCGTCCAAACTGGACTCTTGCTGGTGCTGTGACATCACAGGCATGGTCACTGCTACATCAGTTGAAAACATGCAACCATGACATCTTATTTGCAGCAGCGCTTGTCACCTCTTCACACAGATAAATCTCAGGTATATATTGGAAAGTAGGTTCCCATTATTAAAAATTAGTTTTTATAACTGCCTTGTGAGAGGTGAAACAGTGGATCATAATCCCCAGTTGAGTTTTAAAAGAATTACATGATCTGAAGCTGTTCTTACATCTGGCATTCAACAGCTTCTGAGTGAGACAAGTGGGGTGGAGAAGCATGCCAAATACTGAAGGCAGGCCCACTAGCGTAAACACAGAGTCTTGAGGAAATAACGTTAGCACTGCTTCAGACATTTTACACAAAACAGAGCCAGTTCTAATCCTTACTATATGGCTCTTTGGATGGTTTTTCTTTTTGGATGTTTTTTTTTTTCTTTTGACTGGTGACAGTGGACTGTTATTAAGGCATGAGGATTAGACAGACGATCCTTCATTCACCTGTGCACAGATCTTTCCAAAGAGTAATAAGGAATAAGCAGAGAAACAAAAAAGTGAGAAAGCAAGAAACAAAAGTGAGAAATCAGAGTTCCAAAATGGTTTTGTTTTGACAAGCTAACAAACCAAATTCTCCAACATACCAGCAGAAACATATAGCTGAGTATATAAAGGGCTTGTTTGTGGTGAGGTAGAGGGGAACAAAGAGATTAGCGTTCCATTTTGAGAGGCAAAGATTCAATTTCTGTCTTAGGTTATAAATAGGAAAGGCTTCCATTTGGTGAGATCCCAAAGTCAACATACAAGGTGTCATTCTTGCAACACTATCTGGCAAAACTTCTGTATCTATTGTGCCTCTAAAGGCAATGCAGTAATGAATAAACAGTGAAATTTGGCTGCAGTTGTTATGTGCTAATAGCAGGGTTCCTGATTATTAAGATGGAGCACTTCCTATCCGACCTTCTTGTGTACTACATGTTGTGGAAGATGACACTAGGACGAAATGGCCCATCAAGACTCTCTCAGAGCAGACTGCAAGGACAACTGAAGCCCTGGAATCCAATAACTGATCACTTGCAGAACTGGATGCCTTACTTGCCCATGCTCAAAGCTAGAAATTAAGGAACAGGTACAGCAAAAAGGAAACTTGCCTTGTGTAAACAGAAACAGACCAAACAGAATTCAATACTCTAGAAACGATTGAGATTTGTGTGCCAGGAGCCTTTTTCTGGGGAACTGCCTCAAGTTAAATTGTCAGAGGAAAACAATAAAGAACAATAACACAGGAGAAAAACCATACTCTATTTCTCAAAAAATTACTTGCTTTGAAATAAAACAGTATTTTGCTTTAGGAAGTTGTCCAACCACTGTATCAACAGCTGCTTCTCCAGGGAAGTTGATTACAAATCAGAATTCAAAGGCTATTAACTCAAAACCTCAGTGACAGAAAGAGAATTTCATAATCCCAGTCCAAGAAAAAGATGACAGTTCAGTGTGTGAGCAGGGTGCTTTCAAGGAGTAGGAGTTAAAGAGACAGCCTTGTGACTGTGAGAACTGGATGTTAATGAGACACATTTGACTTATTCTAGTGGTCAACTACTGTCTGTCAGCTTGTGGAATTGCCAACTTCTGTGAAAAAGCCAGAAAAAATAATGTGGTTGCCTGTAGATGAAATTATCACAAACTGTTCATTACCTGGATCAGCACTCTGGAAATTCAACATTTTTAATTTCACACCTGGTATCCATGAAAAAAGTTATTCAGGAAAAGAAAACAAAAATATCTAAATAGCAGTAGGTTATCAACTGCTGCAAATATATTACTGAAATGAAACATCAGCACTATCTGCAGTTTTGACACTCATCAACCTCTAAGAGTAGAGTAGTTTTTTAATAAAAACAGGCTTTTTCTCCACACAAAGAAAACTTTATTAAACAATTACAGAGAATAATCCAGATTTGAAAATGCCAGAAGAGTGCCAAAAAGCAAAGGATGAGTTAGAGACTCACTGACGTCTGAAGGAGAAGATAACATTTTCTCTACAAAAATTGAAGCTGTCTGATTTCAAAAAACGCCTGGCCTGGGGTGAGTCCACGTAAGTACATTGGCATGCAGAGGAAAGGAAGAATGAAGGAATCCTGAGTCTAGATTTAGCCACAGTGATTATCGCTGCAGCATACGTGTTTCATTCATGGGCTGAAGAAACCCAGAAATACTTATTAGTTAACAGAATTCTTTAAAAACATGATGCCAAATTTTGTACACACACATCTGAGTCTGAACTCAAAGAACTTTTTTATTCTACTGGTACCCTACGTATAGCTATCTTTGAAGTCTATATAGCAAGGTTGCTAAAGGCAGTTTCTACTAAACTATGTCACAAAATCCAGAAGCAGCAGCCTTAGGTAACACAGACTACTTGGAATGCAAACCTATTCAGAGAAGACGACTTCACGAAACTCTTGGCTGAAAAATGTCACCCATTTATTCAGGTGCAGTCTGGCAGATCACTTCCTGACAATGGTACATACATCTGTGGAACAATGCGATCAAGCTGCTTCCATCAAACGTTCTGGCTGTGAGAGCAAGAGTTTATATGGGCCCAGCAATGTATAGGGGTAGCAAAATGCCTTCACAGTTCAAAATGTCTGTTTGAAAGACTTGTTTTATTCAAACTGACGAAGTTATTCAAGACTTTGTCAAAGTGGTACCTCAGCGCCAGTGGGATAGCTAAAGAATATGCTTAGGTCTGGTTCTTACACTTAAGAAGGCAGAAACGGACTGTCTGAGAGTATATTTTTTTCTACTACTGTGAATGAGGATAACATTCCTGAGGAGGAATTCTTGAGCCAGGAAAGTCTTCACGCTAGCAATGTATTTTCTTCCAAGGTCAGGAGTTTAACATGTATGTATAACCAGAAGGTAAATCAGCAGTCTAGCCTCACATTTCTTAGTTGACAAAATGTGAAACTTGCACATTTCCAGGATACGAGACTCCCATAACAATGAAGACTCTCAGTGTGCCTGCCCACAGACCATCTTTCCAGTGTCCCAGGAGAAAGGTATCTAATGAATGAACAATTAGAGGAAGTCACATTGTTACAGAAGAAGTCTGGTCTTTGCAAGCTGTAGAATCCCATGTAGAAATGATGTGTTAATGAATTAAAGGAGAGTCTGGACTCGCTGAAAAGTAATGGCAGCTGGAATGGAAAAACAAAAAGACAGGAGGGAACAAACGAGTGGAGGATAGGGCAGAAAAGACGTAGTGAAATTAAGGTTTTCATATATGGCTGTAGGTTAAGCACACAGTCTGGACCAACCTGGTGAAGCCTGTTTCTAAAACAAAAAACTTAAGAGAAATCAAGCAGCAGGCAATACAGTGTCATTAACATGCTCAGCATGAATGAAGGAATAAATGCTCTGTGGATATAGAAAGCATTTTTTCAAGATGAAGGGACTGAGGTTCACACATCCAGGCACACGGATAAGTGCTCAAAGTAGAAGTGGTATTTAGTTGTCAACAGAAGGTACTGACCACCTTTTCTGCAACTTTCCACCACCTTCCCCATATCCATCTTCAGTGACAACAGTGTTGTCAGTAAGAGCATGGATTCCTCCCTTATCTATTTACAAATCAGTTATCTGCCTGCCTCCCTCCTAGTTTCTCAATGGGAAGTGAAAGTTGACTCCCTGCTACCACACTGGTGCACAGATGCAACAGTTGCTTCCCTTTTCCCATCAGGGTTTTCATTTGGGTTACAGAAAGATAAACTTCAGAAAAATGCTGGGAAATTGAAAAAGAACACGAAATTGAAAAGTCAGAAGAGGAAGACCAAAATGTTCATTGATATTACAATATTCAAGGGATAAAATAGTGCACAAAGGCCTCCACTACATCTTGTCTGAATCAGAGAAAGGAGAGAGGCATCCATCCCTAAAATCCTATGAGCTTCATGATGCATCAGCAAACGATTACTGGTGGTAAACATGATGGAAGAGAACTTCCCTCAAACTGAAGAAAGATTTTATACAGGAGCAAAAGCAAAGTATGGGAAACAATGGAGATGAGGAGGAAGAGATAATGAAAATGTGGGAGGAAAATGGCATAGTGAGGAATGATAATGTGAAAGTGATATGTAGGAAAAAAGAGATCAGATAAAGGGGAGAGGGAATAGGATAAATCATTTAAATTAGGAAAGAAGACAGACAAGAGTGGGAAAGAATGGAACTAAGAGACTGAATTTTAAAAGCAGTAACAAATAACAAGCTGGCATTTTCTGTCAGAATGAATACATCTGGCACATTTTTTGTTTATATATTATCATCTGCCCCAAAAGGCACATGGAGGCGATGCTCAGCAATTCTCCACTTGTGGCAAGCTCGTAATTTGTCAGGATTATCCATGGAAGAAAAAAAAAAAAAGAACAGAAAGTTTTGAATATGCACAATACCATCTGTTTAAGGGCTGTATCCACAACCAGAAACCGAGACAAAAATAAGTCACCATGTAACCACACTCCCCTGAGAAACTAGCAACGTGATATTTTTTTCAGTTTCTAACAACATACTCAGACACAGTACCACTGAACATCTGAGGGTTAAAAAGAGGCATTTCAAGTAATGAAATTGGTGGTTTATGTTCAAATTCTACCACACACTCCCTGAAGTTATGGGTGTCTGACAACCCAGCACTCACACACACAGCTGTGCCTCGGGCCCCTTCAGACCAGACCAGACCATTTCAGCTACACAAAGACTGGAACAGGTAAAGCTCAAAGAGTTGCCAGCAAAGATATTCTGGGGCAGTTGGGTCTTTTTGTTTTCTTCTGCTTTTTTTTCTTGTAGGAAACATCCAAAGTGAATTGTGGCTTGGATAAAAAAACTCAGGGAACAGCAAGAAAAAGAAAAAGAAAAGAAAAATACCCCATAAAATCATTTACATCCCAGTATCTTGAAGGTACAGTAAAAACCTCTGAGAAACATTTCCCTCTTACTTCTCTGTGCTCCCCCACCTCTCCCCTTTAATTTTTTTCCTTTTCATTTTGCAGAATGTTCACTCATTTTGTGTCGGCTCATTTTCAACTCCACTGTCTTCAAATTATACCTTCTTAAGACTGAAAAGGCAAAAGCATTGCTGGAGTACAGCAACCCAGAAAAACAGTTTTATCTTTTTTAAACCTAATTTTGAGATGGAAACTGTCTGCTTTTCATTTTTACTGCTACATCTCAACACTTTTGAATTATACTGAATTACACTTTTTGTGATAGAGTTGATGGCCAGTAAATTATGTGAGAGAGTCACTGAAAAAAAAGGCTGGGCAAAAGTCTTTATGACACATCTTTTCTAAAGAGCCTCTCTGAAACATTCATACATTGATACCAATGCCTTCCAAACACTGGTTTCAGAGATGAGCACTATCAGTTAACTACATGCTGCTCTCAAGTTAAAGGACAAACTTGAAAGTGTTTCACCAACTTGTAAAGGGAAGCATCTTACTGATATTCAAAAAATGTTCATTTATTTTGCCTAAACCCCTCCACCTTTTTTAAAGAACTCTATTTTAAGTCAAACATGAAAAGATATTTTCTACTTTCATCGTTCATAGCCTAAGAAAAGGAAGAGAAAAAAATGTTATCAACTCTTCTTTTATCATTTACTGATCTGAACTTATTTACCACTTTTTGCAATTAAAGGTATATTATAAAGACTGTCCTTCATAACTGGAAATGGCTTCTTCCTCCTAACTGAAGAAATCTGACTGCAGTTCTTCCAGCAGCTTGTAGTCCAACAGTAATGTTCAAGTACTGAGTAATTTCTAATTCAATTCATATGTTAAAACTCATTAACATTCTAATGGTAACAAAGAGAAGTAGATTATAATCTTTCCACCTGAGGAACAATTTCATCCGTCTGAAATGTTAAGAAATTAAGGAAAACGGAATTATATTATCAGGGACTAGAAACAAAGGTTCATACTACAGTTGTTGGCTTTATGCCATCACATCTAAACTTCTGGCAACATTAATGGTTAACACAGCTATACCTACTTGCACTACAGTACCTCAAACACAAGAACCCGCACATCAGGACAGAGCTGCGATTCAGGCAGAGAAAACTCAGTAAAGACCTCAAATTGCTATGCTGTAATTAAATTATGAGCAATATATGTTCACATAAAGCTATGCAAGGCCTATGTCGCCTGCTAGGTTTGATAAAGTAGTAATATATACATTAAAGATACAGGAAAAAGTGAATTGAGACACCTTGCTTTACTTCAAAGCATGTGAATATCTGCATTTGTTGGTTTGACTAAAACAGAGAAAATAAAAGGTTCTGCTATTCTATTTAATAAGGAAATAAACCAAGAGCATTAAAAGCGGCAAAGTCAAAATAAACAGAAAGTTGGTTGATCTTTGTAGGAAAGTTGGAGAATCTAATTTCTGCACTTGCTTAAAAGAAACAAGCCTGGATCAAAGTACATCTGTAAACAAAGTTGTTTTGTAGGCAATTTTCAACCTCTCTGACAAGGTTACTAACAGTACAAATAATCAGAAGAGTCAGGGGCATTTTGACTTTCTAACTTTCCTCAATGGCTCTTACTAAAGACCACTGAAAGGCAATCACTTTACCCTTTCAGCCTCTTTTTTGGTGAAAGAACGTCAGAAGTACGGATATCCTTACAGGATTGTCTAACATTCTTCTTACATCTTGTGAAGCAGTTTCAACATACACATATAAAACACTAAAATGACTATTAGCAGTACAACAGTGTATGACAGACTGATGGAGGAGAATGAAGAGATACATTCTTTTTAAGAAACAGGAACCACAAATGATACATGAACCAAAAATGCATTTTCCGATAACTTAGTATAATCCTCACAGAACATATATCAATACCTGCTGCTGCCTTTGCCTCCTCATTTGGGCAACTTGAGACATCATGATTTGACGATCCAGTAGCTCCATTCTTTGCTGCCTCTGGATGTCAACTGTTGCTCCCATTCCCACACGAACTTCATTCGTTGGTTCCGCAGATGAGAAGATTGGTTCAAGAGTCCAAGAAAATATCTTTGCTACCCAGCTGGGCACACAAAGAATTCGATGAACTTTTAATATACTGCTATTGTAACAAATCCCAGAAACCTAAAATGAAAAATGAAATGTAAAAAAAAAAAAAACAAACCACCACAAAACCGAAAAGCTTAAATGCACCAGATTTACTTTGTATTTTGCTGCAGATAGCAGTTGGTCCGTCTAAAGCACTCATTATTGTGTTTACACAGAGTTCTCAGACAAGAATCAGAGAAAGATAGGGGATTTCTTTACCTCCAACTTCCCCACAACCACAGACTACTACTTTTAAAAATCTGTGTACTGCACTGCCAGTGACCCAGAAAGCTGCTCAGGGCTTTTTGTTTGTTTCAGAATTTGAGCCCAAACCATGGAACCGTTTCTCACAGAGGTCAAAATTCGAACAAAATTTTCATTTCTAGTAAAGGAACTCGCCAGGGTATGCTGCATGCTGACCTAAGATTAAGGCTGCCCTTGAGGATGCTGAAGCATTGTAAACACTTCTTAAAAAGCTGACCCCTTTTTGGCTGCTGTCCTCAGCACCCAAGTCTCCCCTTCTAGTAAGAACAAAACCAAACCGGCAGATTTGAAGGTCAATCTAAGAGTATGCGCAGACTTATTCTAAAAGGATCCCATCTACCTTCTAGGAGAAAAAAAAATATTCAAACCCCAGTTCATTAAAAACGACATCAAAACCGCCAGTTTTTGTGATGCTCTTCTCCCAACTATAAAAAAAATACCCATTCCCTACGTTCACACTCACACTTGCCTTGGGGCTTGATTTTATCTGACTCAGAAGAACCAACAGAAATCCATGTGCCCCATACAGATGTACAGTCCCCACTCAGCCATCATTTCAAATCCCATTACAATGCCCTAGACTTGAGCCCAAAATGGTCCAGCAGGAAGGCCAAAACTCTAGCACAAATTCTCTGCATTTTGCTTTATGCAACGTTTCAGTACTTTTGACTATTTATTGTCTGTTATGCCACATGAATTATGCTATGACAACAGAGCGAAATAAACAGGAAGAGATATGAACCCTCCCCCCCAAATCTCTAATCACACCTAAGCAATGCAATTATGCTAGAACAAATGTAGAAACTCTACACCTGGGCTGCTTATTGGGGGATATGCATTTTTATCTCACTTTTGCATAAACATACCAAATGCACTGCTGCATATACCAAGGGAGCCAGTGTAGGAAAATCGCATTTTCTTTGGGAAGAGGACATTCTTTGGGAGTGGGATAGTTATTTACAAGGTTATTGCTATTCACAAGATTATTTACAAGGTTATTGTTAATTATCCAGTGAGATAATTAGACTTTTAGGAAAAATACATTCTGCTCTGGCAAACACTAATTTTCATTTTAGTCTACTTTCATTTTATGACTGCTATCAGTCATAAAGGTGTAAGGCCAAACACAGGCTACCATTCTAAAATGAGAGAGAACAGTTTTAAACTGCCCTTAACCCCCTCAATCTTTCTGTGCTAGAAGGAAGGAGATAAAAAGGATAGGATAAGAGGAAGGCCATAGACTTCAGCATCATAGTGAAGGCTGCCTTTAACAAAAATTTTCTGTACTCAGAGCAAGGTCCTGACTGGACTCCAGTGGACAGGGCACTGGAACAGAAGCTGCTTTGTGACCTCAGAAATTCTTTCCTCAGCTCTAGTGAAACTGTTCCAGATGACTGTAAGCCCATGACAAAAACTTGTGCACATCAACTGGAAAATTAGAATTAAATTGCTGAAGAGCAAGAGGAGGAAAATTCCTATCACTTCTGCCATTCACCTACTTTTGGTATGTAGTACTTAAGATATCTACCTAGCAAGAAGGTCCTTCGGAGGCTAACCAGTTGGCTCCAAGAGAGTTACGTAGATAGATTCTTCACTCATGAAAACCTGGCTTGTAGGGCTACCATACCAGGAATGTAATTTTTTTTGGAAGCAAGCATTACTGAACAAGGTTGCAAATATTGCATATACATTTAATCAGATTATTTCTTAGATGCAAAATGCACAAGCAGCACCAGAACCGACAAATTATCTTCCTTCCTCCCATCTCATATTGTTAGGCTGTGGAGCCAGATCTCCCCTTTGGTCTCAGCATTCCACATTCCTGGTTGCATAGGTGTAACCAGGCAGGGAAAATTGCCTGTTACAAAAACAAAACACTTTGTCCAACATCACACCAGCATTCTCTCTCTTCTTCCAAATGTCCCTCCCAGCCACTGATCTCTGCTCTCTCTTATCATCCACCATCCATTGTTGAGGTCTAACGTTTTCAAGGCACCTTAAATCTTGAACGGGTTCAAAAAGTCACAAGAACAAAACAAAGCAAGTGGTGATAGGAAAATCTACATCTCCCTGAATGTATGACAAATCTTGACACGTGTCTGAACACACTAACCACAAACAGAATCAGTCTTTTACCAACTCAAGATAGAAAACACAACAGATAGCAGCAGCACGGCTTTAGTGTCAGTACCTGGGGACTTGTTTGCCTCAGAAGGGGAAGTGTACTGCACACACTCACTAAGAGCTGCATCAGTAAAAGCATTCTCATATTTTTCTAAGTAGAGACAGCTAGTCATAGCATCACAGAACCACGTAAGTTAGAAAAGACCCTTAAGATCATAAAGTCCAACTGTTAATGTAATGCTGCCAAGTCCACCACTAAACCATGTCCCTAATCCCCACATCTACATGTCTTTTAAGTATCACGAGGGATGGTGACCCCACCAGTTCCCTGGGCAGCCTGTTCCAGTACTTGACAACCCCTTTGGGGAAGAAATTTTTGCTAACTTCCAATCTTAATCTCCCCTGGCACAACTTGAGGCCACTGCCTCTTGTCCTATTTGGACAAGACACCCACCTTCTTACAACCTCCTTTCAGGTAGGTGTAGAGAGCAGGTAATTCCAGAGTATTTGATCAGAAGAAAAGGCTTTATAAGGCTAAAAGTTCATGGACATTGCTAAAATGAAGAACAGTGCTTAGCATGTCATGTGAGCCACATGGCTCCCATTTGCCTGCCTAGCTTTTCTGAGCTCACTGGAGTAGCATGCCTGGTCTATAGTCAACGTACCAGCTGCAGTGGGCTGTCTTCTCTCTCCTTCCTGCTCCTCAACAGCACACTTGTGTCTTGGCCCCTCCTTGTCCTGCCTTAGACAGAAATTCACTGCATAACCCAAGCTTGTGGACTTCCATCCTCACAAAGCAGGAAGTTGAGAAGTCTGACAATATAAAGTTCACAGTAAAATCTAAAATAAAAAGCACCTGGTGACAGAACAAGACAAAACTGTGGCATTAGCAGAAGTGTATCTTCTACATCTTCTACTGCCAAGAAACTTACTTTGGATGAGTAATTGTTCAGAAAGATGGTGTGAGGCAGCAATTCTTTGTAAGTGTAAACGGATAGAAGGACAGACTCACTGGTGAAGAGCACCAAGTATACATGGCAATCCACCTTCTTATCTCCACACAGAACCATAGAACCATAGAATAGTTAGGGTTGGAAAGGATCTTAAGGTCATCTAGTTTCAACCCCACACCATTTAGGATTTCAGTGTCACTCCTCTTCCTCTCTCTCCCTTGATTTCCTACTCCAATTATAAAACTATTAGATGGAAGTACAAGAAACCTTAAATGCTGTGCTTGGATATAAGAGATTTTCAAGAATTTTCATCTAGTGAGGAAGAGATACCTATCTGCATATTTTCAGTAACCAAGAATGAAGACAATTGTAATTAAAATGTGTCTTGTGATTCAGTCTGGTTTAGTGTCATACAGTCATCTTAATGTCAAGTGTTTCCAAAGAACTTCCTCTTTAGTCGGTTCATATGCAGTTGTTCATATGTAATTTAAAAAAAAAACAAGCTTTGACTAAGTATAACATAACTTTTTACACCTTATTTTTTTACAGACATGTAATGAATTTCTAGTGTTTAAGAACATAAACAAACTTTGTTTATTCAATGAAGATAAAATAATCTCATTAGCACTTTACATCAATCAGATTAAAGGGCTACTTCCCCATACAGATGAACCTCCAGAGTATTTTAGGCTCTGAGGAGTTACCACAGAAAGATTTTGCAGTTGATTACAGTGTTAAAATGGAGAATTATTGGCTGGCAACACAAAATGCATTTAGTTATCATAACCTACAACCTCATCCACCATATTGTATGAGGCACAATGCTAAGCAGAGAAAACGGAGCACACTGGAAACTGGCACAGGGCAGAAAATCTGTGCTTGCATTTTTTCAGTTTCTTAACAGCATGGGTTACTACTGGTCCTTCACATGAAGTTTCCTAACCTCTTCCCTTCCCTGTATGAGGCCAAAAAATTCCATCCCCTTCCCTCACATTGCTCTGAAGTTGCACATGGTTTAGAAAAAGGAAGCAGCTGTAGTTTCTCTTTTGCATTAGGTAAACTAAACACAGAAGCTCTCCAGTATTTTACATGACAAAGACATATATGCTCCATTACTGAGATATCTAAAATTACTGTGCTTGATTAAAGCTAAAAAAGGAAATCAAATGGGAAAAACAGTAGACAGATTGCTGTACACAATAATGTTGAAAATTATTTTGCCTAATGGCTAGAACTTGACTGCAAATACTCAATTTGAGTAATTTAAGCGTATTAATCACATGCATTCAAGACTGATATTTTTCAGACTGCAACAAACTGAAAGCAAAGAGCAGTATTCTTAAGGTGAAGTGACATTTTTATACCTATTTTATCTGCTTTATTCTTAGTATGTTCTGAATGCTATAGAACTAGAATCAAAACAAGGGGTTAAAGTTTGTGTCCAGATTCTGTATTTTACCTTGATTAGAGAAACACATTTCTGAAATCAAGGGAGAACGTGTGAAAACCACCCACCAAATAAAGCTATTACATATGTTATTTTCAACTTGCAGTTATAACCTGCAACATAACACAACAGATTGTTATGCTTGAGTTTCCTTTGCGGAAACAGTCACTAAGAGTATAAACACCTTTTTGTATTAGTTAGCTCGACAGAAAAATAAGATTATAATAATGATAAACTAATTATCTTCTATTACCTTCCAAGTTGACTGGGCTCATAAAATTCCCAGACACCTTGGATTTTTTTCCCTTCAGGGTCCACCAATGCTATCTTCATTGGTCAGGTGCAATCCTTACCAGATCTCATGCATTCTTTGTGTGCAAGCTGCCATTTCAGCATGTATCTTCTTAACTTGTACTTGCGACCTAAGGATAGGGTCCCTCAGATCTCTGCTAGAGTTCTGCAGGTGACTGTCATTACATGGTTAACCAAACCTCTTTATATAAAACGTAATGACTGGATTTATCTGCCCCAACATACACATCTGTAATTTAAAAGCCCTACTTGTGAGATGGTTGTTTAAAGTTGGTTTCAGAGTTAACAGCAAGAAACAGGCACTGTTAAAATGTGACTCATTCTATGGCAGATTATCTCCAAAGTACAGACAAGCTGAATTACTCTCAAAGATTCTCTCTCTAAATAATGGCAACAATGCAACCATGATGAGGTACATGTACAGGCTAGAAATCCTTCATAGAAGCTATCTACCTATTACTGAACCAGCTGGCACAGTTGACAAGGTAGACCAAATTTTGGGCACAGAACCTTTCCTCAGGTCTGAGTGAGAAATTGAAAAATTAGGAGTGAAATACAAACTGGAAACTAAAATTCATTTATCTGTAGTATCTTGGAAGCCATAGACAGAAAAGAGAAAGTATCTTGTATGACACATCATTACCCTCTCTCCTCCCTTCCCACTACTTTCTCCTTCTAAAACTGGAAATATCTGCATCTCCCTTGACCCAAAACAATTACAACTTCCTTCTACCGTAACATTCCCTCTGTGTCGTATGGATCAACCACTTTCCTCCTCAGATGCTTTAGCTAATGCAGGAGTAAATGTCGTCTTAGTTGTAATGTGTTTACATGTAGCCATCTAGACATGAGCAAGGTGTCTGAGCATCCACCACAGATGGGGTTAAGTCAATACAATCAGTAGAATGTAGAGACAACTCAACTCAAATTA
The DNA here is from genome assembly GCA_024733675.1 of Psilopsiagon aymara. Lineage (NCBI taxonomy): Eukaryota > Metazoa > Chordata > Aves > Psittaciformes > Psittacidae > Psilopsiagon > Psilopsiagon aymara. Next base: position 32,488 of record JANRGW010038004.1, on the reverse strand, counting down.
AGTTACGCAGTCACTCAACTGAATATTGACCACTGCCCACACAAAACTACATTAGTTTTGGGTGGGATACAGCCCAATTAAATAGGCTTAGTTAGCTTACATATAGATATCTGCACCTGCCCTAAGGTTAGGAGATGGACAGAGAATGCTTCTTTCTCATTCCCTAATCTCTGTTATTCTGTTGCTTTTCCATTTATTTCAAGCTATGCACTTTACAACCTATGTCCTGAGCTCCCTGCACTGCCAGCGGGACAAGGTTAAGTGATCCCTCCACCTGTCTCAGCACTGGTGAGACTGCGCCCAGAGTACTGGATCCAGTCTGCACTCCCTGCCACAAGAAGGACATGGACTTGCTGGAGCAAGTCCAATGCAGGGCCATGAAGACAACTATACAGAGCAGCCCAGTGTATCTTGAGAACAATATCCATGAGGTGTTTAATACGATTTCTTGATGGTGTCAAAGACACTGGGTAATCAGCTGAAAATGACATTTCAGTCCACCACACCACTGGTGCATACGCTCAGCCTCAGCTAACAGCAAGGGGCAGATCCAATTCCAACCAGGCACACTGAATTCAAGCCCAAAGGTTCAAACACCAGTTGTAGTTAGAGACAAGACACCAGCAGGAAAACTAAACAATCTATGTTCTCCCATTTGTTTACATTTTCCTAAAAATTCTGTTTCTTGCTACTGAAAATGATAAAAATGCGTTCCCCTTTGATTATCCAATGCTGTCACAAAACTAGACTTAAATAAATAGGTAATGAGAAGGCTTCAATGTACTTACAAAACTATTTAAAGTTTAAAAGAAATTGCTAGGGATACCCCATTTTGTGTCATTTTTTCAAGTCAGAAATGACTGTGAAGCGGTCTGCTACCAGGTATTTGGGTGAAAACAAGCTCAGGAAGAAAAATAGCAATGAGAGTTTTTTTAAAATGCTATTATCGCATTAGATTTTAGTTTACACAACAACAATAGTCATAACAGTAACACAGCATTTCATTATTTCTTAACATTGTTTCATTTAAATTTCATACTTTCAAGTTTTGCCTTCACTATTACTTTTCATAATTCCAAATTGAAAAGGAGGAATTATTATGAGATTTCACTTACTGCAAATAATTTTCTTATTCTACCCTGAACTCCAATTTGAATATTGCCTGGCTATAAATCAACAGCATAAAAAACAATTAATGCATAATTTAACCTTCATGTATTTTTAAAAATTATTCAAACTCAGTAGTATTAGACTAACGTTCTTCTGTGTCACCAAAGCAGCACCACAAGACATTTCGCTAGATGCAAGTAGACTTACCTGAATATCATATATCATTACAGAATGACAAAGAATTCAAAGAATATCGTACTTTGACATCGACTAAAGATCTGCATAAGACTAAGCATGGATGAGTGGAGGATGTCCAGACTAACTGGTGGATGAAGGCATGGCAGGACATGTTTGTGAACGCAACTACATTAGTCAAATGGAAGTAGATTGTGTGACTTTCACAATGTATCTGCATCTGTAATATGAAGCTTCCTAATTTTATGAGAGAATGCCCCCCCCATCATTAAATCAATCTGTACTGTATGTTGCAAGTATTGTATATTCTGGGCAGAACACAATAAACTAAATTAGTTTCATAAATTACGAGAGTGACAACATCACAGGTTACTGATTACATCAGATTTGTGAATTCCTTTACAGTCTGCTTCTTAAAGTCTCCCTTTTTTGCAAATGAGCATCATGTATTTAAACAGCATGTTTTACACAACATACCAGCAACTGAAATCACCAGGCCCATACTGACATACCAAATAATTGGGAGGTACTCTGGTTTTATGTAGAGAGTCAAGAAGTTGCCTTTAAGTCTGTATTCCTATGTTGATTCAAAATTAGAGATAATTTGAAAACAAGAAGCTCAAGGCAGTAGAATTCTGAGTTGGTCTACACCCTGCCTGGAATACACAGGGAAGTCTAACAGCATTAGCAAAGATGAACAAGGAAATCAGCCTCAGTTCCACATCTTGTACCTGGAAAGTCAGATCCCAGATCCCATTAGGTCTAAGAATGTTCATCACATGTTAAAATATGAATTGTGATTATTTAAATAAACCTAAACTCAGAACACGGTGAAGAGAAAGTGGAAACTGACAACAACCCAAACATCGTGCTGGCTTCACCCATTTTAATACTCCACATAAGCAGAAGTGCAACAAAAGCTAAATTGCAGAACAGAATCACATACAGTCATATGAATGTCTAAGTGATATTTAGAGCTAAAAATACAGACATTGAAATGTCTAGCAGGCAATGAACGAGCTGACTTGGTGTTCATGCATTTACTCAGTCTTTTTGTACAAATACATGTGAATTTGATTCCAAAAAAGATACAGTATGTTAGAAAATGTCAAGAGCAGTAAGAATTACGAAAATACATAGGATGTTGGCATGATTTAACATTGATTTGACAATCTATGTATTTCTGTAATTGTACTTATATACATCTGTATACATATATATGGGAAGTAAATGTTTTACTGTGAGGGTGGTGAGACACTGGTACAGGTTGCTGAAGGTTCCATTCCTGGAAACGTTCAGGGCCAGACTGGACTGGGCTCTGAGCAACCTGGTGTAGTTGGGGAAGTCCCAGCTCATGGCATGCAAGGGGCTAGATGACATTTAAAGGTCTTTTCCAACCCAAACCATCCTGTGATCTGTATGTTATCAAGTACCTACACTTGTAGTGCTACAAGGTGCCTTTGTTGTGTTTCATATCCTTCTTCAGATTATTTAATATACTGTGACTTTACTCCTTCACTAAGATTTCTTAAAAGATGACAAACTATTATTTCTAACAGAGAAGGAAAAGAGACTTCTCATTCACAAAAGTCTGACAGATATGCTGTGCAAAAAATGGCTGAAATTCGTAACATGAACTTCTTTCCAAACTGTAGCAGTTATTACAAAACTGTAAAGTGCAGCTCTCGCTGCAGGAGACTGAAAACACATCATTGTGTTTGATTTGTGACAAATTTGTCACGAATTAAGTCTCTGATGATGACTTAACTCGTGCTGACTGAAGCAGTATGAAAACTTCAAATGATGGTGAAAGCTGTATCCATTCCTATGGACTTATACCTACGTACAGCATACTATCAATCTGCAATTAAACAAATAGGTCATTTATGAAGAAGAATCCTAAGAAAGCTGCATTATACAGCTGAATAAAACTGTACATTAAAAGGGTATTAAGATATGAATTGCATAATATATTATAAAAAAATATTTGAGCCATTCTTTAAAAGTCTGTATAACAAAGTACACACAAAGTTCGTGCCACCAGGAAAGAGAGAGTTAAAATGCCTTTCCTTTTCTTTTCTTTCCTCTCTAATGAACACCTGTTCCAAAGGAAGGGCTATTAAAAGAGTCAGGAGAGTAACAGGAAGGGTACTGTGTTCAGAGGAAGTCACAGATCCTTAGGCGGGCACAGAGGCTTGGGCTGATCTCCATGAGAGAGGTTTTGGTTTGTTGCTGCACTGTTTTCACTGGTATTTATGGTAGGACCAAACTGCTGAGCAGACTTCACTATTTACTGCTCTGTCACTCCTGTTAGCTATACTGCAAGCTCATAGCGTATTTTGGAACAGTCAATGTAAATGGTAAGACAGCAACCTACTGAGTTATAGCAGCAATACGTGACACATGCATAGATATTTTCACTCTGAGCTCACTGCAGATTCAAATTAGTAGGTTCTAAATAGCAAGGGCACAATTTAAGTCCTTCTCCAGACTGCATCAACTTTTCTTTGGCAGCAGTGGCACTTCCACTGTTTGAAAGTAGACAGTCTTTTGGGTTAAGAAATCAGAGCCTGAGCTCCTAATTTTTAAGTTTACCGAATTTTAAAAGAAGCTGTTGTATCTAACAATCTGGAAGATTCAGTACAATCTGTTCTAACGCTAAGTGGCTTCCGTACTAAGAACAGAGTTGGAAAGGAAAAAGACAGACCACACTAACTTTATCTGACTGGTGTAAAGAAAGTGATTTCCCACCCTGACTGCTGTTACCACAGTGAGAAACGGCTATACTACAGATCTCCTAGGAGAACAGCAAAACACGAAAAATCCTCACAGCACAGATGTTAAAAGCTGCTTTTGGGACTAAAACTTTGAGACCTTTTGAAAATTTAAAAAAAGATAATAAATAAACAATAAGGTAAACATTTCTACCCTTTCCTCAATAGTCTCATTTGTATTTGTGGGTCTCAAGCTATAGCCATGGCAGTATAACTGATTTTAGTGGGTCAGAGAGCAGTGGCACCCTGCAAATATTAACCAGCTCATTTGTTTGTCTGTCAGTTTATCACCAGCCAGACAGTGCTTTACACCTTTGGAAGTTAAAGATGAAAACCTTCTACTTACCATCACAAGCAAAAAGTACTACTCAGTAATTTCTATTCTTTATGAGTTCAAACATACTGCACTGACTGTAAACATGGCAGAGTGTTTTAAGCAACTCATGATTTTAAAACAGCGAAACTTACCAGTCCACTTAAGGCTAAAATCCAGATGTAGGAACCAGAGGTTAAGAGCTAGAAGACAAGAGCAGCGACTTAAAATTTTGATTTTACAATGAACTACTCTGTTGCAATATTATACAGGCTATGTACTTATCATGACAACAGGAGAAGTCAAAGACATTTATCTTGGTGAAAATTCAATTTAACATTAAAAAAGGATGTATTCCAGAAGTAGCAGAAGTGGAAAAAAAACACAGGGATCCAATAATTGTTCTCCTTCTCCAGAACAATACATTTTATTTTCATATAGCATACTAAGTATAACAGGATGTCAGTTATAGGCTGCACAGAAAAACAAGTCTGAAAGATAGACTGAAGCAAAGGAAATGACTCAGCAGCAACAGGAGAAGAGTTCCAAGCAGAGCACAGTGCAAGCGAAGCTCTCAGATGTGCAGTTATGGAGAAACTAAGCATAAGCATCAAAATTAATAAAGTTCTCACCCAGTGGCATATTTGTCAACATGAAATCACAGAAAAAGACTGGAGTGAATCCTGATAAGCCAACAGGGCAGCACACTGTTTCTAGTAAAGTATGTGATTAATCACCCGGAGGTCACTACTAACCAGAAGAAAGGGCTGAAAATTAGACTGATACTGGTTACTAAAATAGTTCGGCATGATGCAAATTGAATCATGAGAACACCTGCCCTCTAGACTTCTGACTCCTGAAAGAGTGACTTGAGATAAGGGCACAGTTTACAAACGATTTTTCCCTCAGCCTCTCTGTGACGGCAGTGACCGTTGCATATGCAGCAGGGAAACGTGACCTGTGTGCATATAAAAGCAAATGGCAAAGGAAATGATGGAGAAGAGCTCAGACAGCACCATGGCTTTCCCAAAGACTGGAATAATAGTGGCATTGATGTGTTTGGAGACATGAAAAAAGATTGCTGAAAGATCAAGAAAATAAGGTGCTGGCACCGAAGCTGAAGGAATCCAAAGGCTGAACAGCAAGAGGGATGAATGAAATGTACATATGGAGCACAACACAATATTCTGAAACTGACCATTCATCTAAAATACTCTCTACCAGACTTCACGTAACTGTGGTGCTTTCTGTTGCTATTACTACAGCTATTTCTAAGCCCCTGGAATCTATAAAAATGAGCATACTTTCTCATAAGTTTGCACATCTCCTGTTTCATAATTTAGTGTCTGACATGACTGTCCATTCATTTCTAGGTTGCTGGAGGGGGTTTTTTAACAAAGACTGCCTTTCTGTACCAATAAAGTACCTCTACTTTCCAGTCATATTTAACATAATACTACACGACTTTGCTATGCTCTGTGACACTATCATAAATTACCTGTCACATGGTAATGATGTACAAATAATATTAATTTATATAAAAGTGGAATTCAGCCAAAACCTTTATTATTTACTGACAACTTTACTGTATTTTATAGCTTTGTTTGTTTCCACAGACAAGAGGAAAATAAAATTAAGAATATAAGCAAGAGTAGAAGCAGATTAGAAAGGTGAGACATCAGCCTTAGCATCAGGTTCTGTTTTCATCTATTTTCACCTAGTTAATTTTGTTGACCCCCCAAAAAAATAAATTGTAGGACTGCCTATTACATTTTCCTGCACAAGACAAGGAAGACAGAAGGCAAAGGAATAACTGCTCAACACTTCAGTATGCAGAAATGCAACACATGTTCTTCAACACTTCAGTTGATGGGACAGTCACTAGCTAAATGTATGTGGAATCATACATGTGGAAGCATCAAAATTCAGAGAATAACATATAGAAATACAATCTACTACACTGGTAAGAACAATATGCAAGTACACACCATACCTGTAAACCCAGTATGTAGACCAGTGTCTTGTTTGTGATGGAAAAGTAGCCCAATACTTGTGTCACCTGCACTCTTGGAATGGAGGAATAAAATGGTACAAACAGTGCAAATACAGGACCCAAGCTGCAAAAAGGAAGATACAGATGGTTAATAAGAATGATACCAGCAACAGTAATGTACAGCAATCAAAAGTAATTAATCCTAAGGGCATAATAATCAAAATATAATACCACCTTGCAAAAAAAGTTCTTCCTTAGGAACCAATGATTAGATAACTTGCATCATTGAGAACAATAGATTTATTAGCAAACAAGAAGAGCAGGTGACAAAAACTATCTGATTTCCAAATATTTACAACTGGAGGCAACAGAGAAGGCAACAAATTCAGTTTAGTAGCTGACTGTTTCTATAAATTACAGCACACAAAAAGAACATCAGTGGTCTCCTGCATCAGTCGAAACATCTTTGATTCAAATGTACAAATGGTAAGGATTATACCTTGCCCAAAAGGTTATGGAAATCACTTCAACTATGATACTACGCTCCTATTATTTATCCAGGCTTAAAGTATTAGAGGACTCCCAATAGACTGCAGTCTGTAAGATGGAAATTTTGACACTTTAACTTTCCTTTGCCTATGGCCCTACAAATAACTTTCTTGAGGTCCTCACCATAATCACAGCACAAGATGCATATCAGGTTTTGAAACCATCACTGGAAGCAGTTTCAGAGAATTTATGACTCAAACACCTTTTAAAATGACCAGATATTTAGGTTGACATGAACATAAACTAGTGCATTTCACCCATGTACTCAGATGCAAAGCCTGTGTTCCTCAGGATAAAACACCCAGAAAATGAACCCATGTATTAAAGATGACAAGAAAGGCCACAGCAGAACCAATGGCAAAGGCATGGACAAGAGAATTCTATAAAAAAGATACTTCCTAGGATGGAGAAGGGAAAGGAAAAAGGTCACTTTGGGTAGACACAACCTGCTCCACTGGTGGAGCTGCGGGGGTGGTGACCTCCAGGCAGCAAGCTGCAGGCAGAGGAGACTATCAGCAAAGTGAATGACTCCCCCAGCCAAATCCTTGCTTGTGGTTCCATCCTGCCTTGCGTCTGACCGGCATGGGATACTGCACAGGCCGATTTTTTACTGCTTGCTAGATTATCAAAACTTTCAAGAGCTGCTATTTCCACAGGCCTGGACATCAAAGGGATGTTATACTCAGTAGGTATTCTTCAAACTGCACAAACCAGACCCTAAATAATTTGATGTGCTCACTCGAAAATACACTTCCCTTCTGGAAGAACTATTGATAGGAATAATACTATGTGAAACGATGGTCTGAATATTAAGACTTACATTTCCTGAATAACTGCTAAATGCAACACCCACAGCTATGAAAAAGAAACCCCTTTCAAATATTATTTTTACACATTTAATAAGCTATGGCTTATGAGCATTTTGTTTTCGTTTTGTAACATATTTGAAGTTCAGCTTGCTGAAAAACTTCCTGTCTCAGAACTTAATACGATTTAATTATAGAAATATTTTTAGTACCATCTGTTTAACAACAGTCAGATGCACTTTAATGCATAGAGAATGCTAACTCAGGAACTACTAAAAAATACTCACTTTTGCGCATAATCCTTCTTACATAAACAATGTAATGTTTGTATGTCAAACATTATATATCTGCATAAGTACACACAACATTCTTAAAATTAATTCAAATTACTTAAATTGTGGGAGTCAATCGGCACAATTATAAGAGTACAACAGACAAAAATGTAATTCATCGGAAGTGTTTCCACTGTAGACAATATTCACGAAAGTAAATCAGGTTTTAAAACTGAAGAGAGAAAAAAGAACAAAGAAAAATATATTTTCTCCTCATAGAAAAGTAATTTTAAATTATTTGTTTCTATGCTTATCAAACAACCTGGAGGACTACCAAAATTGTGGCATGCTTTTCAGGTTTTATTCCTCCTGTGACAAGTAGTGACTCAGACAACAAAGATTTCACATGCAAGACTGCACTCAATCATAAGATGGGAAAGTACAAAAAGGAATTTCCCATAATTGCAAGTACATTTTAAAAGGAGGTTAGAGAATTCTGAAAGGTTCCTTATATGTTAATATTCACCATTAACATCAACAGAGACCACAGAAAGCACCACCCCAGTCGGAAGAGTGATCTGTGCATTCAAAATCCAGCGCCTGGCATCACTCAGTACCTGACAGTTTAGAGGAGCTAGAGGAAGCATAGCGATGGGACCTTTTCTCCTAAACCAGCAAGTTTCTAGGCACATCAGATACACCTCTAAAGTTACCGCTTTTTGGTTTTCAGACAAGTTTCACACCTAGTATAAATAGGTATTACCAAACATCCATTCAGGAATCCTTCCAAAAACATCAAAACTAGCGCCTTTCAGAATGTTTTATAAGACTCATTGGTACAGGTGACTTCGCAGTGTGAAAATTTATTCCAATTAATATTAAGCTTTTGCCCTCAACTTTCATTATATAATTCTGTTTTTCTACTTCGAAGATTTCAGTTCATCTTTCCTGTTGCCTTCAGAATTTTCTCTGCATTACTCATGCCTTGTTTTTGAATATCTATATGGAGATTCAGATCTGTCAGAGAAGTTATCTAGGCAACAATACTAGAATATGATTGACATAGTAAGGGACAACAAAGGATGGCTAAGGAAAATGTGGACCTACTGCCTGGTGGAAAAAGGGACCTAGTGACAGAAGACATGAAAAAAGCCAAAGTACTCGATGATTTTTCCTACCTCAGTTTTCACTGTTAAGTTTTGCTGTAAGCCTTCCCGGGTCCCTGAGCTTCCTGTGGGATCAGAGCAACATCTACTGTAAAAGAAGAGCTAGAAAGCTCCTGAGCCTATCTGGCCATAGAGGAGTTAACAGAACAGGATGGGATGTACTTCAGGGCACTAAGGATGATGGCCAACATTGCTACTGAAACATTGTGGTGGTCATGGCAGGTTCCTGATGACTGGAAAATGCAAATGTCACACCTATCTTCAAGGAGGTCAAGAAGAGGATTCAGGTAGTCATAGGTCTCACCTCTGTCCCTGGGAAAGCTACAGAACAAATCTGGAAGTCACTGCCAGCCACATGATGGACAAGGTGACTGGTAATATCCTGTATGGATTTAGCTAGGGTGACTCTAGCACTGTGGGCAAGGAATGGGAAGGCAGCGAATGTTTTAACTTGTGGATTTTAGGATGGCCTTTGACTCAGTCTCCTCATGTGTCCTTGGAATAAAAACTGGGGAGATATGGACTGGATAAGCAGATCTGAAGAGAACTGGCTGCACTGCCAGACTCAAAAAGGGTTCTGACCAGCAGTACAAAGTCCAAGCAGCAGCCAGTTACTAGCAGCTCCCCACAGGGATCTACGCTCCAGCCAACACTATTTGTTGTCTTTATTAATGACCTGGATGATGGGATAGAGTGCACCTGCAGCACTTGAATGAAAGATATCAAATTGGAGGGAGCAGGACCACATTCCTTCATGAGCTGGAGAAATGGGCTGACAGACACCTCTATGGAGCTCAACAAGAGCAACTGTGTGGAGTCTTCCACCTTGGTTGGAATAACCCTGTGCAATAGTACAGGTTGGCTAGAAAACAAATTTGCAGACAAGGAGCTGGAGAATCCTTCGAATCTTAATCAGCAGTTCACCCTTGCAGGAAAGCTCAATTTTAAACAAGACTGCATTACCAAAAGCATGGTTAACAGGCCAAAAGAAGTGACTGATCAGCACTTCTGAGCCACCTGAATCACTGTCCACTTTTGGGCTCCTTGCTTCAAGCAGGACATTGAAGAGTGAGCCCATCTGGGGTAATGATGGTCCAGTACTGTACTAGGTTGCCTGGAGCTAGAAATTCCATCCTCAGAGACACACAGCCCCAGGTAATCTGTTCTTGTTGGACATGCTTTGAACCCAGTGTTGAACTAGATGACCGACAGAGGTCCTCTCAAACCTAAGCCACCCTATTAGTCTGTGAATAATCAAAGCCTTCTTCCTGAAGCTCATAATCACTGGTGGGATTTCTTTTCCGGTATTTCACCAGGCAGGTACAAACATCCGTCTATGTACTGTAAATAAAAGGACTGGTTCTTAACTCTTTTAGTTATGTTAATTAATTGTTTGGTAACATAAATTCAACATCTACAAGTGCAAAACACTCTTTCTGAAGGACTACTTCAATTCTCTTTCCCTTAATTTCTTTCTTCTCCTCGTTTTAGTTTTTCTTTTCATTCCTTTCAGTCTCCTTCCCTCTACTTTCTCTCCTTTTCCAGAGACCTTCGTTCTGGCCTTTTGTTCATTATACTATAAGAATATCAAGAACGTCCTTTCAAGTGCCATGATTAACTTCTACTAGAAAACTGAGATGCCTGTGTTCAAAGAAGGGTAATAAACACAAGTACTTGCTGACTCTAAACTGAGTTCATGCCTGCTTCATGTTTAAGAAGTTCATTTCAGTCATGTGGGTTAGAAAATAAAATGCTCAAACAAAACATAAAACTCTTAACCCTGAAAGATTAAATTCTAGAGTTTAATACTCTCAATGGACACCATTTTCATCCCAAAGTTGCACTGTAATAGCAGGCTCTATAACAGTGTTATTCTGATTTCGAAGAGTATGTTCATTTTCAACATTTGCCATGAAAACAAAACACAGCAGACCAGATGGGAACATTCTACAGCGTGTGAAGTAATGACATTGGTTTTGATAGGAAAAAAAACAAATGTGAAGAAACAATGACCTTGAAAAATAAGGCAGAGATGTAGAAATACTGGCAGAGAAGCAACAATCATGCCGAGTAATTCACATGAGAGAAACAACTACTTCAAGTTTAGAAGGGTAAATATTAAATGCAGATTAAAATAAAACATTTTAACATTAGTAAATATATGCATCAAATACACAAAAAATGATTCTGAAATGTATGAACAAACGGGTAGAAAGCTAAATATTACTTCTGCAAAAATACCTACTGCTGTCATTCCAAGTTCTGCGGGACTAAACTTGCAGAAATAGCCTGTTATTTGAATCAGGATGACTCACTGCACTTACTAAGTGTGGTGCTGCATTTTTTCTGCATTTAAGTTCTTCATAAAAACATTAACCTGAAAAATTGACAACCATGTGGACTTCTGGTGACCAAAAATATCAGTTATAAAAGCAGCTGCAGATAATACACAGCATGTAAACAGTGTGTTTGTAATTCAGGTTACTGAATTACTTCAGCGCTCTGCATTCCTACAGGCTCATCAGACACTGTCGCATTACACTTAAGGTGCCAGCCTTCATTCTGAAAACGGTAAACATTCTCAATGACATTCCTTAAAATCAGTTAAATCCCCGCATCCCCGCAACATGATCACCCTTGACAGGCAGGATTCTCTGGTCAGTGGAGCCCAGGACTAAAAGGAACCATCTACTGCACCTTTCGCTACACATGAGCACGACATCCCGGTGCCTTGAAGCCTCTCAACAGCAGCAAAAGGATTCGGGCATGTTATCCATATTAATGGATCTAACTGCCAATATTTCACAAGAATGCAGGAAGAAAGTGAACAAAACCAAGACAGAACTTAAAGTTGTGCATCTTAGGGGAAAGAAAGATTTCTCCTGTCCATGGATAACTCAGCAGAATTACTGCAACTTTGGGTTCATTAAAATATGAGACCAAGCAACCACTTTACAATCACCTAATGAGTCAGACACCTACCTCTCCTAACAGAAAGCTTCAGATTTTAATACCAAGGCTATCCAACAATATATTCTGTAAACTGCTCAGCTCCATTGTAAACCAGCTTACAATTGGTGAGCTAATCCAGACCTTTCCTCTTCTGCTGCTAGAATCTTTCTTCCAATTTCAGTTTTAATTTATTCATCATTAATAAGATGCTAACATACATAATCATTATTCTTTAGCTTTTTCTAAAAAGATCAATTAATCCTATCTCCCCCCAAACTCTGTTGTGCAAAGCTGGCTTATGGTACTTGACCATTTCCATTCTACCAGCCTGCTGCAATATAAAACATAAAATCTCTTCAGTCAGGCACTCACAACATACTGCCTTCAGGCAAACAAGTACTGCAGACTACCAAAGAATCATTTAGCTTATAGCACTATGAAGATGATTTTTAATTTTCAATTTTAGGCTTCTGTCCTTTATTTAATATATGATTAGCATGCTGCCATTCATGTGCAGGCTGAAGTATGGAGATACTGGAGAAACCAGTGGAGTGGTATAGGCACGTCTGGACGAATCCTGGCCTACAAATGAGTACAGTATCACAAGGACAACCATTTATCCTTAACTGGTAAGTTATTAACATTTAGTAGCTAGTTACCCATGCTTACCCACTCACAGTTGCTCCTCCATATCAAATGCCTGCAGCAAGTGATTGATGGTGACAGCTTACCAGGTAGTTTTTTGGTTTCATGACTGATCGATCATATTAACCAAACCAGAAAGGAGCTTTCACCTTTCTAAGAGGCAGCGGCTTCCAGTGAATCCCATACTTTGCTAAATCTGGCACAGAAACTGGAGTTGGGCAGAAGACATGAAGGCATGAGGAAACATTGCAGGGACTTAGCGAGTATTTTGTTGAGGAAGTACAGTTCAACAGCTGTACTGCAATTTTTAGTGTCCTAAATTAATCTGCGATTAGGTGCTTAATTTATTCTTCTTCAACCAGATTAACGTAATATATTTTATCTGGCCTCTGCAGAGTTACCATGACTCACTGGTGAGTCATCATTTACTGTTCCTCTAATTCAAGCTGCTTGAGAAATCATGCTTGTCCACAAAAAAATCAGACAGAATTCAGCTACAGGTTAGTTCTTGACACCTGACCTGCCTTCCAGAAAACCAAAGCAGTTTGTTTTGGAAGAAAAGGCAGTTTTGCAGTTAAGAAAGAGGCTGGCTGGATGCATGTGCTCCTTGATCCATAAACACCCTGTGTAATTCAGAAGTTATTTCTTCCGCTGGGTAAGTAGCTCTCTAGACATGAAATTGCAAAGCTAAACCCAGTACTCAGCTAGAGTAGGGACTAAGTAAGCAGACAGAAAATACATCATCACAGCATCACAACATACTGGCCAAAATATTAACTGCACATCTCTGAAAGTACCAAATTAGTATACTAATTTACATGTTACTCTCCTGGCCTGCCAAAAGCAAAACAGTATGCTTTTGTACACAAACGGTAAACCCAAACATATATCACACTTGTTGATACACACCATTTCTTGATTTAAATGTTCAGATCCATCAAACAGATATTGGAGAAACAGCAGCTGTGTAAGAACAGAAAACAAATAGCTCAAAGGATAAATAGTAAGTGAAACAATGCAACCTGTATCACTTAGCTTGAGCAATTAACATCACATCATGCTAGGCTGGATTGGTAGCTAATACGTCAGTGTGAGTCAAAGGGTATAGTCTAGTAATGTATCTTCATCAAAGGTGGCAACATTTATCAGATCAGAGCAGGAAACACATACTGGCATTATTTCATAAGGGTAAGGCTATTTTGAAATAAACACTTCCTTTAATATGAAGCTGTGGTATTAATGTCAGCCACCCTTGAGCAAAGACTACTACATGCTTGCGTATCTCAAAATTTCCTATTTCTACTATGGGTTTTTTTGCTGCTGGACAGGGAACCACACGGCAGTACTGCTTCATGTGCGTATGAAGCAAGTTCCCTGTGCAATTAACCTTCAATCTGTCTTTAATTCTCATTACTTCATTTAAAGAGATTCTATTCTCTGATGAAGCTGCATAACTAAAAACTAATTCCAAAACAAGACAGGAAAAAGTCCAGCATAAGACTAGTAAGTTCACTCAAAGACTTTCTGAATCTGCTGTTAGAAAATAAATGCCCCATGAAAACTGAGGAGCTGAACTCCCTAGATTGAGCCCTTCAGATCCCCGGCATCTAAGGGGACTCAAGCCATGTCTGCCCTGGGAGTTCAGCACAAGAAAAATCAGTATATAGTGCCAACCAAATGCTCTAAGTAGGCACAAGAGTAGCTCAGCAAGGCTCTACTTCATTCTGTATAGCAAAATCATTTTCCCTAAGACAAGGTACATTCAGTAAAGTTTAGCTTTGTCATTAGATTTACATTTAGGCTTTCTGATGAGATGGACACATTAGTCAAGATTCTATCTCTGCACACGTCCAACACTACAATATCAGCAAACACTTGTGCCGTGAATACAACCCTAACATTTCCAAAGAGGCATTCCACCATCTGCATGGGTTGGACATGCCAAAAGTAACACCACTGTGCCTACTTGCTGGTTCTTTAAAATCAGGAAACTAAATGAGGCCACTTCAAAGATAAAGTCCTTTGCAGTTACGAACTATCAGTATGAGTTTTGGGGGAAAATCCCAAGTAACTCTCAACCACAGCCTCTAACAGCAAGTGACAGGATTTTCCCCTCTATTGCTGATCTCCAAAACCCTCTTAACTGACACATAATTTAACTCTTAATGTCCTTTACTCAGAAGCAAGGTTATTCAAAGTAACCACAGGTTACCTCACAGTTTGATATCCCATTCCTTCCTTACTCCCTAGCCTACCATTCTTATCAAGATCATTTTAGGGGAAACAGATTTCTGTTTAAAAAGCTTTTTATTTTTAATGCATTTACCTTTCATGTGTAGTAGTATTATTCTTGTTCAAAATGCAATAAACAGTTTACAAAGGCACACAGCCTCATCAGTCTCTGAAACCAACAGATTTCTTCAACTCCTTCATATATTTTCAAAGGGCATTTCTGTAAAGCCTCATCATTATGATACTAAGTGTTGGGAATGAACATGGGCTGTACGAAACATCTGTTTTTACACAGCATCTCAGTATGCCTCAGTTCTGAGGTTTTCTTGTGCTGTGCCAGATCTAATCAGCAAGAAGCAGTTTTAAAGTGTGCAGCGATCATACAGCTCTTTGCCACAAACTAAATTTAAGTTATTTTAAAATGCAAACAGCATATAAACAACGTTTTCACTTGGGGATTTTAATCCATAAACCTCTGGGTAAAGTCCCTTATATGAAAGTCAGTAACGTGTAACTTCAGGGAGAAGGCTGGAGGGTTGTTCCAAATTACCCTCTTTGAACAGAGTAATTGTAAAAGGATTAAAAATAGATGCTTTCACATCCCATAAAAGTGTAGGCAGCAAATCAACACCAGCATACAAACAAGGGGTTTTTTTAAAGCACTTGAAAAACCCTACCCCTCCCACTAAAGAGATTCACGTAATCACTCTTGAAAACAATGTGCAAGGGCAAACTTTTGCAGTCAAGCCATCCTGTTAATGCCCTCAGCTGCTCAGAGGATCCAAGAAGCTACAGATATGTAAGTACAGAAAAGAATTAACTTCTTTTTTTCAATTATTTTTTTTACTGAAGTATTTTAATGTGGTAGGAAGGATAAACGATCTTTGGATGCGAGAGACAAAGCTTGTTGAAGAAAATCTGTCATATTTCATGTTCACATATTAACATGCTGCCAGTTAATTTTAATTTAAAGGATCCGCTGACCCACAGAATCAACAAGTTACTTCAGGTACTTTCTTATAATATAGCCTTTGGTGATCACAGGGGAACATTAGATACTGCACTGGCTTTTAGGAATAGAAATTTAAATTATGCAGAAAGAACTACTGTACAAACACTAAGGGAAGTGCTGCAGTTCTTAAGTCATTCACTGAACCTCAAGCATACTTTAATAGTAGGACAGAGCCTTAAAACAAATCCATACTCTGACTGTTACTGCTTAGTTTCCTCTTTGTCTATGAAACAGCTTTTATTTTCAGCTCAAGAACTCCTCAGTCACTCTTCCCATGTCTAAACATTGCAACAAAATATTTTACGAATTCAATGTTTTATGAGCCAGTTCCTTTCCCCTTCTGACATACACTGCTTTCAAAGTTTTCTAGAAAGAATTCTTTTTCTGAATCATAATCACCAAATATCTTTTTCCTTATTACTGATCCTCATGCCACAAACCTAAAGAAATATTACAAGTTATATGACATTTATACACCTTCCCAATTGGAAAGGATCAATTTTTCCTGCCAAAACAAGATGGTTTGACAGATAATAACTCAACTATCATTTATCTTAAAAAACAGAGATGGCATGCATGCCTTTGAGTACAGAATACATTTTGAGTATGGAACATTTTCACAACTCCTCCTGAAGATACAAGGGAGCTGAATACCTGTTATAGAGCTAAAATCTCATCCCTTTCTGCTTGAAAGATCGAGGACTATGTATACATGTGATGAATAATAAATTTAAGATAAGAGTTCTGAAGTTATAATCCCCCAAATTAAAGACTGTACCTGTACATGTTCCATATCACCCAGAAAAAAAAATAGAAAAAACAAAACAAAACAAAAATATACGAGCTGTGCATGCTTTCCAGTACTAAAATATAAATTGTTATTTGACCCCTTCTTCCCTCTGCTTGAAGAAATATAATTGGCAGTGGCTTGGGTTTTTACTTTGTCTATTTGCTGTATTTTAGGCTCCCTCCTTTTAACATTTAGCATACTTAGGCAAGTAAGTAGGGAGTTTAATCATCTCAGAACCAAGAATGGAGATTAATCATCTCAGCATCAGCACAGCTCTTCACATTAACACGCATCTTTGGCAGAGGTGATTCATGTTAGATAGCGTGCTTTTCACAAGATGCATCACATTTGGAAAAAGAGACCAAACAGATAAGAGCAAGAAGTACATTTCAAACTACTTCCACTTCTTTAACCAGTTATGCAGACTTTCAATTCAACTTCTTCTACTTAACTTACTGTTTTTTCTATTATTCTTGAGTGCCAAATATACCCATCACAGAACTTTGCAAAATCTATAGCAATAGACAAAAGCAGGACCATAAAGATCCCAAAGTGTTTGTATCTGCATATTCTGTTAAGCACAGATCCCAAAGTGTTTGTATCTGCATATCCTGTTAAGCACAGATCCCAAAGTGTTTGTATCTGCACATTCTGTTAAGCACTTAAAGAACATTATACTTCTTCACAGCCATCATTAAGACAATTTCATTTATGAAATGCATACTTGGGATTCTTTGACACATGACTTAACAAATTTGCCTTTAGTATTCCAACATATTTGTGTCTATACCAATAATCATAGAACGGTTTGGGTTGGAAGGGACTCAGACTCAGCAAATGGTTTGGTGGTTTGGTTTGGATTTAACCATTAAGATCATCTAGTTCCAAACCCCCTACCATGGGCAGGGACACCTTCCACTAGACCAGGTTGCTCCAAGCCCCATCCAACCCGGCCTTGAACACTTGAAAGAAAGAGTAAAAGCACCTGAGCACCTGCCTGGACACTCTCTCACCCAAATTAGTTGTGGGTTGACCCAAGCACTCAGTCTTAAGGTCACCAGGCCTACTCATTGTCATTTAGGACAAAAAAATCAACAGCTTTTGGGGAAAAAAAATTAAAAAGTAAATTAACATAATGCACTATGAGTGTTAAAGTATTAGAAAGAAACAGGAAGCTTTAGGACATGCCTGCCTCTTGCCTCAGCTTTTATATACACCACGTGTAGTTCCCAAGCTGCCAATACATACACATAGATGTAGTTACCTTAGGCGTATCTTCTTTCTGTATTAACAAAGCATTCTACCATGCAATTTAACATGCATGCTTCTAAACATATGTAACTTAGTTAAGTCAAGACTTTTTCACAAACACTACAGTGAAGATGACTTGTATGGCAAATTAGAAATTCAAACAGTAAATATGACTGGTCAACAGAAAACAGTAAGGTTTAGAGATTAAGGAAAAAATTAAACCTACATAACCACAGCACTGTATATTTCCCATCTTCTGGAAAATTGCTTTAAACTCTCTAAAGCTTATACAGGTTACACCTACCAAGGACTGTAAATCCTCAGGTCAGGCACTGCAGGGAAAGGGAAATCCCTTTCCCGACCATTCCTTTTAAATAATTTACATTCTATGCATACATTAACAGCATTATTCCCCAATACTGTTTGTTAAAGAAATACTGTTGATCTCAAAGTGACTAAACCATACTCTGTGTAGTCAGAAGAGATCTTTCTAATGATCTGGTGTGCCTTTCCAATAATTTAATTAGTATCCCTCTCAAAATAGGTACTGGACAGATGGACCAGGGATTCATCTCCAAAGAATGAAAATTATGAAGAGAGACAAACAAATCACAAATTAGATTACAAAACACACTTAAGGCCTTCTACATGTTCCTTGTTCTGCTGAAAACAGATGGTGCTCCTTCAGCAAAAGCAGGAGATGAGAATAAGAAAACTTGTTTATAGCATATAGAGAGAGCTTTGTATCACTGCTTGTACATAATCCCATATAATCTAAAATTACAAAACTGCAATTGCTGGCTCATAGCCTAAGTCTATGCTTGTTAATTGTTATATGTATGCAATGTTACAATACTACATATAAAGCTCATCATACATGAGCACCAATATGAAGCAGGATTTTGGATTACGTAGTACTTCCAGACTGGAGTTACCACAAACACCTTTTGCAGTAGGGACTCTGCTCTGAATTAGGCTCTTCTGTACTGCAGTATAAGGGAAACAAATGAATAATGCCAGTCAAACATTTTCACAGAAAACCAGTCTCCTAAATCCTTATTTTCCCTCTTTGATGACATTACAGAATTGGCTTAGAAAGACACCTGCACAGATTTACCTTCACAGACAGGCTAGAATTTTGGGGGTGGAAAGGAATCAGACTCAGATCCCTGTTGCTGTGAAACACCAAGCACACACACAGGATAGATGAAAAGGTGCCTAAATAATTGGCTGAAGAAAACCTTTTTTTCCATTGGTGGTCAGAAAGCAGATACAAAGCTAAGACTTGAAAATGCCAAGTGAGAGAACAACACAGAACAAGCTTCACTGGTTGTAAGCCTAGGCATAACATTAAAATTAATTTTAAACTCTCTGAAGCATAGGGTCTTCCCAGGTAGAAGCAGAGAGCAATGCCATGCCACTAGACTGGAGACATCCTAGGACACAGTAAATCTGAGAAGTACTCTGGGATCACAGTGAACTAGCTTCACAAGTTCCCAGTGGAATGCCATACAATTCTATTTCAATAACCAACCAACTGAGCAGAAAAAGCAGGTAGTGAGTAAGCTTCCAGGCACTCTGATACGAAAAGGCATCCTGGAACCCCATTTTGTGTGTGGGACTGAGGTGGGGTTAGAACAGACATCACAGCACTTGTGGTGAGACATTTGAAAAGTTCACCTTAATTGCCAAACCCATGAGACTGCATAAACGAGAAAGGCCCAACAAAACCAGCAATTGCAAATTAACTTGAAAGAAATTCAAATCAGACACCCACATTTTTTAACAGAGAGGCTGACAGACCAAAACAGTACAAATGGCCAATTCGATTTCTCTTCAGTTCTCCAACTCAAGACCAAAGAGCATTTCAGAAAATATGCTTTAAATGAAAAGTTAGTAGAATCCATACATAAATAAATAAAATAACGTAACTTGGATTATAAAGGAGGTCACATTAAATGAGTAAGTGGCCTGTGTCCATGTCATGTTATTTTCAGATTCAAGAAATATGAAAATCTGAACAATCTTCTTTACAATACTGATATAAAGACAGGAATTTATATACTTCATGCCTTAAAATTTTGCTTGTGCTTCCATGCCAAAAACTGTGGCAATGTTTTCTAAATAATTAGAAAGGTAAGGTAAATTAATTTCAAGTATATATTTTAAAACATTAATAAACTTAGAAAGCCACTGGGGAGGGTTATTTAATCCAACAACCTAGAAAACAAACATTTTGGTATGGATTCTAGAGGGCAGCTTCAATGGTGCATCTGTATTTGGGACAGTAAACATCCATGTTTTCATAACGCATTCAGGCACACAGCTCATTAAACCCAGCTCCAGCTAGTCTGAGGTTTGGAGCAATATGGAGGTAATAGTCCCCATTTTTGTTGCAAGAATGCAGAACCCATAGAAAGGAGGCAAATGGGACTGCTGTTGCTTCTTCAGATACATTCTGTGGAAGATGTCATAAGCTGTGCATATAATAAGTTGATCACTAAGGACTGCTGCCAAGAAATAAACAGTAAGATGACACAAGGAGTAGGATTAAAGAAAAATAATAATCTTGACATACTTGATAGTCTAGACACCTATTAGGAAGGAATTCTTTTTTTTTAATGCAGTCCTGCTCAAGATCGGCGAGAAAAGGTGAAATACCTGCTGAGCTGAATGGAATCCATCTAACAATAACAGCTCAGATATAGAAAGAAGTTACCACAGCTTGGATGAGTGCATTAGGTTGTGAGTTGGCAGCAACTTTATTATCTGCTTGGGCCCCAAACCAGATACAGTATTTCAGTGTGGGGTCTTTTTTTAAATTAAATATATTCAGGTGATGTAACACCTAGACACCATGGTGACTGCTCAAAATGCCCAAACACAGCTACATATGGAGAAAATAACAATAAGGTACTATAAAATGTGCTCCCTACAGTCAAAATATCTGGGGAATAACAGGGTAATGATTAAAAAGATTAAAAAGATGACTTTTCCCACCTAGGGGCTGACTCCAACAGCAGGCAAAAGAGCCTGCTGACAATCCCTTTCAAGGAGCACAGCTTAGCTGACATGCATGCTGCCCTGGAAGGGCTATGAGCTATGGTCCTCCAGCTTATTTCTTATCTGTGGCCAATTTGTCCTGCCATGGAACTGCTCCCCATGTATATTCATGCTATCACTCTGGATAGACAAACTATCACATCTAAGACTCCTTTCTCAATACAGCCATAGCCTTATGCAAGGGTGAATATCCTATTTTGAGCAACAACAAGTTCAAGGTTAATTTATTATGTTAAAGATTTGACTTCATAGTAACATGCATGCTACAAAACTCTACTCTTGATGTAATATATATATGTTTCATTGAAATTATGTAATTTTCCCTAAATCAGAGTTAAACAAGTTTGTACAATAATAGATATTGTACATTTTACAAGCATTTACAGAAAGACCTATGAATGGCTGTGACAATTATGCACATTATTGATGGACCAAAACTATTAAAACTTTATAATGAAAATAAAATTATGCCGTTCATACGCTGTAGCTAGTTACTGCAATAGACCCATTTATCATAAATCTTAGATTATTTCTTCCTAACATATGTTAAAGCTTAACTTTACCTAAATTTCTAGGAAGAAATGAGTAGAAGACAGATGCCATGCTGGGAGTGTGAACAAATAATCAGAAGCATTTAAATAAGAGAGACTTAACAAAATACCTCACTGACTTATCCAGGTGCCCACAGAAACCCACACTATTTTCTGCAAAAAAGCAGTCTCTTACACTTACGTAAAACAAGAGCCATCCTACACGCTTCTATAAGGGAAAAACAAAATCAGGAGAAAAGTATACCAGAACTATCCTCAGGGTAATAACTACTGTATTACTGAATCATCAAACACACTAACACCAAGAAACTGAGAGTGAGGCAGAAATAACTGATATAAAATTACAGGTATTCTTAAATCTGCACTAGGGCTGCACTTGCTATTTACCAGCTTAATTCCATTCTTCAAACCACAAAACTCCCACTTCAGATTCAACTTCTAACCCTGAATGCAGTTTTTCCACCTCTTGACACATGGCACATCCTTTATAGGTTTCTAAGAATCAGAATACCGTACATCAGTCAGAAATCACCTGTCTTTCCTACTGCCTGTGCAATCACAGCAAACACAGACTTAATATACTCTCTGGATGCTAATTTCTTCCTTAAATGTATGTAATATAACTCACTTATATGTAATATAACTCATTTTATGTATTTTAATATACAACATATACTATCTGTAGTTTTACTATTTTCAGAGGGCTGTTCAGCCCTACTAACCTATCCAGAAGCCTGATCAGACTGGTTTATAATACTGCATGTGTTGGAGATAGATACATAAATTGGGAACAACCTGAAATAAGCAGGACAACCTCCTCAAAACATGAAAGAAGATACTAACCTTACGATGCTTTCAAATAAGAGGATAATTAATACTTTCTAAAATGTGTAGTTTAAACCCCTTAAAATGGAGAGGTATTTTCCAGAAAGACTATTTTAAGGTACAACAGGCAATATTATTACAATTGTTTGCAAATACCATGCGTTGAAAGGCAGATCCTCAGAAATAACCTAGATATTTCACTTAAAGGTACCAGACAAACTTAAAACTCAGGTTACAACAGTTTTTATCTCCAGATAGTATTCTACATTAAAGCAGAAGCAATCTCGTTTTGACTGCTGCTTTGATACATAATGGTTCCTAAAAGAGGCACCATTTTGCAGAATAGCTGCTAGAGAAGTAACGTTAGATGCTCCATCCTCTCTGACATTTATAGACTATGCAATTGTCAGGTAACAACACACCTAAGAAATATTTTGCATGGCAAGCACCATCAATAGGATGGGGTCCTTCCCATTTCTGAAATTCTGCTGGATCATTTTTAAGTCCCCTGAATCAGTGACCCTCTGCAGCTCTTCCACGCTACTTCTGACTGTGTAGGTTAAACGATTTCTAAAATCTACTAAATTGACAACACGTAAAATATTTCAGTGGGTTGTCCCTCTTTTTCAGAACCACTGAAGAGCGACTACAGTACTAGTATTAAGAATTTATGTAACAATATTTGAATTAGCTTCCAAAAGCCAATCCTTAAAACTAGTATAAAACAAGCTGAATAATTATAATGCAAATATGGTAATAATGCTGAAAAAAATACGTTTCTCTAAACAAGTTAAACTGTGACAATGTCAATTTTTAGAAACAAAAAATCCACAAAAACAAACTGAAATGTATTTAGAAGATTTTGGCTGCTTGTCTGACCCTTGGGAACTTCATATGACCCTTTATCACATGGTTTCCTCAGACACCTCTTTCCCCTGAGATTGCTTTTAACAGTCTCTCACCTTCCTGACCATCTATAAACTTCACTTTCCAAATACATTACATCCCTGGTTGATTATTTTGCCTCCTGTCTGATTTTTTTCAAGAGAGGAGCAATTTGGATCAAAACAGAAGAGCCATCTTTTTCTTTGCTTGTTTTTGAAAGAAGGCTTGGAAAGAATTTCATCACAATGAAGTTTCGTTTCAGTCTTCTCCAGTCTTGCTTTTTGCAACAGAAGTTGGTCATTGTTATGCAGAATAGATTTATCTACATTTATTACGAAATGATCCCTTTTCTCTTTTTTTTCTTTTTTTATGTTAGGTCTACTGAGCTTCCTGGAACAACAGTGGTTACAGGAATGGACACTTTCACAGTTTCTCAGACAAGCAATTCCACTTGTGATTTATATGAGCACAAAGATACCGCACGGATTCTACTGTCTGTCTTCTACAGCTCCATCTTAATTCTTGGGGTGCTTGGAAATGCCATTGCCCTCACTGTCATTTTTAAAAACAGAAAGAAGATCAACTCTACAACCCTCTATTCAACAAACCTTGTCTTCTCCGATCTCCTGTTCTGTATTGCCTTGCCCACAAGGATAGCCTACTATGCCCTGGGATTTCACTGGCCATTTGGAGAAGCAATATGTCGAATAACTGCTCTCTTGTTCTACGTAAACACCTACGCAGGTGTAAACTTTATGACATGTTTGAGCATTGACAGGTTTTTTGCTGTTGTCCACCCCTTTCGATACAAGATCAGAAGGATTAAATATGCTAAAGGCATTTGTGTCTTTATCTGGTTTCTTGTATTCAGTCAAACTTTCCCGTTACTGATACAACCCATGTCACAGGAAGAAAAAGAAAGGACTACGTGCATGGAATATCCAAACTTTGAAAAAATAGCACATCTACCATTTATACTTCTTGCTGCCTGTTTAGTAGGGTACCTTATTCCCCTGGGGATTATACTATTTTGTTACTCTCAGATTAGCTGCAAACTGTTTCAAACAGCCAAGGAAAATCCACTAACTGAAAAATCAGGGATAAACAAAAAAGCCATCAATACAATCATATTTGTAATTATAGTGTTCATCATCTGCTTTACCCCTTATCATGTTGCAATCATACAACACATGATTAAGAAGCTTCAGAAAGAACCCTCGTGCACTGAAAATAAAATTTTCCAGAAGTCACTCCATTATACAGTGTTTCTGATGAATTTTAACTGCTGCCTAGATCCTTTCATCTATTTCTTTGCATGCAAAGGATACAAGAGAACTGTACTGAAAATACTGAGACGGCAAGTGAGCGTATCAATTTCAAGTGCTGTCAGGTCACACCATGAAGAAAGCTCACGTGACATGGGAGAAACGCAAATGACGGTACTTGCAAAATCTTCCAATGGAAAGCTACCAGAAAAATGAAGTCTGTACTGCAGAGGTGCAAGCTTAACAAAACAGGGTAAAACCCACTGTAAAAACTGTTAGTGCTCCCTGTACAGCGGCTTAAGTAAGATTCTGTTTCTCAGGATGTCAGGAAATGAAGGAGTGACACTGGACTGAGAAAGAATTATCACAGGGCAGCAGGGAAACTCAGCATTGTAATTTCCTAGCTGCGTCACTTTGACGGATCTCAGCTTTTCCAGGAAATATGCACTCCTGTGAATGTTCAAATTCCATACTGCACATACGTATGCCTGGATGTTACTAATTCAAGAAAAGACTCAATTCACAGTTCGGGTGTCTGAGAATAGTTCAAACACAAAAAGCTTACAATTCAGACTGACTACAACCAGATCACCTGAAAATTGCAAGAGCTCTACCTGAACTCCACTTACAGCAGTGGTTTTGTTATCCAAGTGACACAACCAAAGGAAACCAAACTTTGAGATAAAATGGGCAATTTCTGTGTATGTTTGACTATCACAAATGCTTAACTTGGAGGTGACACTGGTCTTCTAGTATTTGGAGCACTGTCCTACTGAACAATTCACATAGATAACATTGTCAGATGTAAGAAATGAAAAATCAATGAGCTGTTTGGTTTTCCCCAACACTGAGTATCTCCCATATGTTAAACTACTCATCTTTGCAAGGTGTATTAACTCTTTATTCCTTTGCCTTAAGGAGAACATTTCTTTTAGTGTGTATTATCAAAAGTCTCTCCTCTGGTTATATATAAATTATTTATAAACACAAAAGATAAGTTGAAGCAAGAGACTGTACTCTGAAAACTGCACTGTTTCAGTTAAAAGAGCAGTGATAGAGGGCTCTTCAGAACTTCTGCTCAAGTCAGACACAGACACAAGACAAATGCTTTAGAAACAGAAATAAATGTTCAGCTGAAGCCAACAAAAAGAAAATGAATGTGTTAATTCTGATGACATGAGATGGCCGCCTCTCAATAAACGAGAACAGCAGGGACTGGCCGGGAAAGAACAAGCTTTCTCATCATGCCTTCATACAGCATATCTGGGATCCCTCTGGGCACACTGAAATTGGGCCAAGAAAGACACCAAATGACTTAAACATATCCTGCTGGAATAGGCTCAATACCAGTTGAGTATCCAGGATGCAAGCCCTGGGTTCCTGCTGTCGTGCCCTTTCGTCACGTCTCTGCTTCCTTCCAAACTTTATTCCTGGGCCTCTGTCTTTTCGTTTGATTTCTATCTTTATTTAATATGCCTTCACCTGCCAACTCAACTTGGTAGTTGCACCATGAGGTTGTGATGGAAAAGGAAGAGTGCCTGGTAATTACTGGTAAAAGCTCTGCCAGATGTCAGAATAAATGTTATTTATTGCAGCTGTATCTCTCTGGCACTGCCACTGTACTGGAAGTCAAACAAACATAGTTACATTTGTCATCTTTGTAACTCCTTCCTTCCTCACGTGTTGAACTCCGCCTACCTGCAAACATGGAAGGGTCATATCTGAACAGCAGCAAGGAAACATTCAATTAACAATTACTTTCTTAAGGGAAAGAAAATGCAAAAGATCCTGTATTTCATGCCACTTTGTCAAAATCGAGTTTCTAGTTACAAAAGACACTATGCAGCTACAGGAAAACAAATTTTAACAGGAGTCAATTCTGTATGCTATAGCAGTTCTGTTCTTGTCAGCTTTTTTAATAAACTATTTTTAAATATTATTTAAGAATTTGTTCCCATCAGACTAAGCAAATGATAACCTGATAAAGCCACACACAGATCATTCATGAATACCTAGAAGCTGTAAAAATAAAAATATATGTATTATTAACATCACAACAGTACATGTTCATTTTATTTTACTAATGTCTGGGGTTTTTTAAAATTTTTAGTATGTGTTTCCTCTAAATGTGATTATAAAACCTTAAAGGCAAGAAGACTTTTTTACACACATATTACAGCACCACATAATGAAGATACCTATTCTCTTCTAAGTGGAAACAAAGTGAAGATCTGTATTGAAAATCTTTCTCTCTCCCCATTTTCTCACATTAGAAATTGTTATTTTCAACCTTAGACATTCTTTCTAAACCACTTCAACATTCTCAAACATCTAATAAGTTTTAGTGTTGGTCCAATTGGGTTTGAGAAAGGTTATGTTTTTCCCTTCTTATTTTAGTACTTCTCAAATGCTGAAAAAAACAAAATCTTTAGAAGCTAAGATAAGCTCAGCTTCATGACAAGTGTCCTAAAGCCACAGGCAAACAGACAGTGACAATTTATAGCTGCGGCAGCTGATGCTACTGCTTCCCCTCGCTACTTGTCAGCACAGGCCGACAGCTTGTGCACTCATATCAATGAGGAGACTCTTTTTCTATGTGCTTATCTGAAACTGCCCAAAGTAGCAGTGGTGGTTTCAGCTGGCGTGGGACACTGCACTGACCTTGTTCAGACAGCACCTGTCCTGTTTCTTCTCCCAGCTGAGCTGTGGGGCTGGTGGCCATCAGCACAGAGACAGTAACAAGCTGCTCTGTTGGAGCAAGGAAGAGCAGGAATACTGAAACCTTACAGCTGTTCTCAAACATCTGGTTTACTTCCAGATGCCCTTATCCATTTGTCCTGCTGGTACTCTTCCCCCAGTGCTGTTTGTCAGAATAGTTTTACAATGGCAGTTACCTGTAATGGCACACACCAGGTCCCTTTCCTCCTCCATACTGCACAGGCATGAATAAAGGGGGTAGTACACACATACTTGGTATCTCTTTTCCTTTCCACCACTGAATAAATATAATAGATGTGTTCGCCGTGAAAGACATGAGCACGCCATGCCATGCAACATGTGCCTTAATCAGTATTAGATTTGCAGAAGAAAATGATGCATTTTAGGAAATGCTCCCTTCTAAGTGAAAGGCTAGGAAATGCTCATACAGATCTGGAGCTCTCTTCACTCTTTTCACTTATAAATAAAGCAGCTGACAAGTAGCAGCAGTTTCAAATGGCTTGATCATTATGAGGATCTGACTAAAGTTCTTTGGAGAAACTGGATCTCTATTTGGAAGGTGAAGTCCAGTCAGGAACTTGAAAAACTGTGTTCATGATGAAACAATAGAATATCTTCACTCCAAAGTTCGGATCATAGGTCTAGGGCAGAAGCTAAGAAGACTCCAACTAGACTATGTGTCCACTGCTGACATCTCTCTCAATCTTATCTGGCAGGGAATGTAACAGAGCACATAGAAATAAAAACGATAATGGGGGACAAATAGTCGATTTTGGCTGCCTCTTTCCAAATCCAGAAAAGAAAGTTGTACAGACAGCTGTTGTTGAACACACAACTAAGTGAAAGCACATTGTGTGAAGGACCAAAACACATGCATTTTCAGCAAAAGAGCATTTACTGCATTCACATTTTCTTTTGATGAGAATGAAAAACTAAGGACTGGTGCAAGCACTCAGATGGGTTCCCTCAGCCACCTTCAACTCAAAGATATTGAAGCCTACCTGAAAGCGGTAACATGCTACCACAAATAACAGGATTCCTGAAGGCAGTTAATGACTTAAACCATCCTTCCATTCTCTTAAACCAGCAAGATCATTAGTATAAAGAAAAAAATGGAGGGGTTTGTAATTTTAAAACAGATGTTGCATGAAAGACTAACATTGTTCTGAAACTCAGAAGTTTTCAGGTAAGAACAGAATGAATAGACTCCAAGGAAACAATGAGGCAGCCTGCAACATAAGAAAAATAAATAGGGTGCAGCTGAAAAGAAAGAGAAGCTTTGCCTTACATGACCAGTTTTGGAGAAACTGATGTTTTATGTCTGTAGTACAGAGCAGGGGAAGAACTCAAGAAAAACTACGGTTTGTATCTTAGCAATATCCCACTGTGCTGGCACAACACAAAGTCAATGGACGTAAAGAATCACTAGAAAAACATCAAATAAATCGGAGTGAATTATTTCCTAATACATTTTTGGCCAAGTTGCAGGCTAAGGCTATGGAACAAAACAAATTCAGGAAAGCTGCAATCCTTTATCTGAATTAAAACAGGGAATTGCTGCTTGTGTAGTAAACGGTCCTACATATTTCCTCAATGTTTTTCCCCTCAGAACACTCACTTGGCTTCCTGCAACATCTAACTTCAGACTTCCTGATGCAGATGTCTCACCTCTGCACACGGCAGTCCTCAATTTGTCTTCCATCAGCCTATGTGGTCCCTTTTTGAACTCAAATAAAATGTCTGTGCCTGCAGCACTTTGCAGCAAGGAGTTACACAGACAAACTACTCATGGTGCCTGCAGCCATTTTCTTTCCCTTGTGACACCTGCTAGTTTCATTTGAAGTCCCCAGCTTCTTGTACTAGAAGTGAGTGAACACAGCAACTGCCTATTCAATCTGTCCACATCACTTGTGATTTTACACACCTGCATCAAGTCCCCTTCAAGTCATCTAGTCTTTTCTGCTATGAACAATCAGATCAAAGCTGTTCACCACTTTACCCAAATTATAGAAGAAGGAAAGAATGCAAGTACAAAGAAAGAATTGAAATCCAACTGCTTGAGCTGGGTTGCAGAGCAGAACAAGGTATCCCTATACACAGGGAAATCAACAGCATACTGATCTACTTTTCCTACCACAGGAACATACAGCTAAGTCTCAAAACTAGGATCTTGCCCCATGACTGCAAATTTGCATAACCTCACTCAGATGCATTAAATGAAAAAGAACAGGATCTCAGTGGGCTCGAAAAATAAGCTCACAGGAATGTAATGAAGTTCAGCAAGCCAAATCCAAAGGTCTGCATCAAAGATGGAATAACCCCACACAACTGCGCAGGCTGGGTCCCACCTGGCTAGAAAAAAGCTGGGCAAAAAAAATCCAGGCTCCTGGTGGACAAGAAGTTAGAGAGGAGTCAGTGTGACCTTATGGCCAAACATATATAGGACCATGTTCAAAAGAGTGCTGAGGGAAGCAATCTTAGCAATCTTTCCCCTCTACTTGTAATATCATACCTGGAGTCCCATACCCAGATTTGGGCTTCCCAATGTAAGAAAGATACTGGAACGAGTCCAGCAGAGGACCACCAAAAATGATGACAGGATTACAGGAGGAGTGGCTGAGGGAGGTGAGATGGCTAAGCCTGTAGAGGGAAGACTGAGGAGTTGTTACTGCTGCCTTCAACAGCCTACAGGGGAGGCATACAGAAAAGATGGCAGCACCCAGTAACACACAAGCTGCAGCAAGGAACAATTAAGGATCAGGAAGCATTTCTTCATCATGAGCTTAGTCAGACATCGGCAAGGTTGTACAGAAAGCCTGCAAAATCTCTATCTTTAGAGATAATTAAAACTGGACTGGACACAGTCCTGATTAAATTGGCACTACCAGGGTTGGATAACATGATCTCCAGAGGCTCCTTTCAATCTGCACCCTTCTACAATTAACAAATTTGATCAAAACTTGTTAGACAAGAAGCAACATGAAACTCATTGGCCTTGCAGTAAAGTTAGCAAATCATGTAACTTCAGAATCTTCTAGTGTATTGCTCTGTTAAAGCCGTATCAAAATGCTGCCATTCGCATCCTCTTAAAATAAAGAAAGGTCAAGACACAGCCTGTATTTTTTTCCAAAAAGCTGAATTCATTTTTCCTCACTGCAAAAATATGAGTTTATCCTCTTCCTCTTCCCTTTTCCTTAGTTGTGGACAGATGTTGTGCAAAGAGCTGAACTAAAAAAGCAAGTTTTGCACCTGTTCTGAAGGCAGCAACATTTGTGGTTATCCTAGGCCCTCCAGAAAAGTATACACTGTCTTATACCATGCACACCAGAGCTGTGTTCCTCCCTCTAATAAGCTAGGCTTAGCAATTTCACCCTTCCTGTGGCATGTAACTTTCGAGGGAAGTTGTGGTCAGTTAACAGAAGACACTCCAAGGCAGCCTACTTTAAATATAGAGATGCTGAAAACTGATTATTCTCAACTTACCAGCCTACAAAGCAGCTAGATAGTGTTTTATCAGCAGCTGCTGACATGAAGGGGCTAAGAACTTGGTAAAACCCTAATATCACAGCTTCTAAGTGTGTTAAGTTACAGCAAATCTGTCTAGAAGTAATAATGTCAGATTACTGTCCCCTGTTGGACAGGAAGAGATGAAGCACCCCTGCCAGCTGCATGTGTGAGGCATTTCTGACAACAAGAAACGGCTGAAGAATCCTGGTAAGTTACCAGACTATAAAAGCAAGTATGGAACAATCCTCTTTTTTTGCTCTTTAAAAAATAAATACAGGGTTTACACAATGCCGGCTATTCAAAACATCCCAAACACCCATCAGAACCTTAGTCCTTCATTCACTCAGATGGGGGCAAACCAACTACTTTAAATGTGTCAGGGCTAACTACTAGGGCAGACACCTAATAATGTTACTGATGCTAAAAGAAGGATAGAGAGCAAAGCTTAACATCCATATCCCCAAAATTGAATAAAATCTCATGATCTCTCCTAGTTGCTTTGTTCCAGACAAAAATTGACACAAATGATCAGACAGGACGCCTGTAAAGAGGCCTGCAAGAAGATAACACACTGTATGTCAGTATAAAGAGTGTGAGCTGGAAGAAAGTATTTCAGTTCTGTGGAGAGAAAACAACCCACAATCAATCAAGTCATCTGAAATTATTGAGGTAACAGACTACATTGTATTAATTTCACTAAACAAAGGATCCTTCCCCTTTAGCTCCTAACTCACAAGCTTCAGCAAAAGCTCTAAGACAAAAAAAAAAGGGAAAAAAGAAAATTTTTAATAAAGGAAAAAAAGAGGAAAAAGGAAAACAAGAAAAAAAAAAAAAAAAAAAAAGAAGTATTTGTCTTTAATTGGTTCTTCTAAGACTGAGCAACCCTTGACATCTTCTGTCAAAATAGCTGTGAATGATGGAGCTTGAATTCTGAATTACTTCTCAGAAATCTGGTTCTAATGCGCTTTCACAGGGTGCCACTTTCTAGTCACCATCAAAAACAGGAAACAAGTGTACCTCACTGACCACAGACACATTGGTGGAAGAAGGTTTTGCTACTCTCTTTTCATAGTTTTATCCAACTTGAGAGGTCTAAGCAAATAAGAAGCATCATTTACGCTCCATACAACTTGACAATATAATTCAACTGCTCACAATAGGGCTCTTCCACACACAAGTGGATGACAGCTGTGGCCAAGTGGGAGGGGAAGAACGTCAGGGCATACCAGGAAGACACACAAAGAACTGCAAAGCACCCGAGAACTATAAAGGAAATTTCACCTTAGTTATATGACCTTTCCTTAGACCAGCAATACTTCTATCAGTAAGAAATCAGAAAATCAGGAGTACTTTGAATCAAAATGTTTGCAGTTGCATAAGTACCTTATCAATAATGATGCTTACCTACTGTAGTAGCCAGTGGCTTATGAATACTCCATGAACAGTGATTCAGAAACCACTAATTAATGTGTGCCTCTGCAGTACAGATAAGCAAGGCGTATCTAATGAATAGCATAATCATAGAATCGTAGAATAGTTAGGGTTGGAAAGGACCTTAAGATCATCTAGTTCCAACCCCCTGCCATGGACAGGGACACCTCACACTAAACCATG
>JANRGW010038003.1:33889-77103 GCA_024733675.1 Psilopsiagon aymara | reverse complement strand
CTGTTTAAGTTTGAACCCGTTACCCCTTGTCCTATCACTACAGTCCCTAATGAAGAGTCCCTCCCCAGCATCCCTGTGGGATTCTACAAGAAGTAGTGAATGCTCCATCCCTGTCAGTGTCCAAGGCCAGGTTGGACAGAGCTTTGGGCAACATGTGAGATGTCCCTCCCCATTGTAGGGGGGGTTGGAACTAGATGACCTTCAGGTCCTTTCCAACCCAAACCATTCTGTGATTCTATGATTCTGTGCTGCAACTGACCTCAGCAACCCCGCCTGGGTCCAGAAATAGGAATGCCTTCTCATGCTTCTTAACTTTGGCTCTTATTCCAGCCAGTCACAGCCAGGACAGGCTGATGCTAGAGCTCTGGACCTGCACAGCTGCCTGTTATTGACTCTTGCTGAAGGTCATCCCCACTGGGGTCAGCAATAGGGACCACGAGCCCAGACCTTGCCGCTGTACTTTACATACCAGCTAACTTCATGCAAGGTCATTTTTGCAAGGAGCATAAAACTAGTATGCAGCAACACAATCAAACATAAAAATTGCAAACCCCGTAGGGCTAGGGATTTTTAAACTCACATAGAATCACGAAATCAACTAGGTTGGAAAAAAACCTTTAAGATCATCAAGTCCAATCATTACACCAGCATAGCCAAGTCCATGGCACACTTTCACACCTAGCAGGTGTACCTGAATTACCTGAATTTGTTATCAAAGAAACCCATAGAGCCAAATCTCTTTTCAACCTCATAATAAATAATACCACAGCTGATGAAAACTTACCATGTTAAGGCAGTCTTCCTTTTCCTTTTATTTTAAATCAGTAAACACATTATTTTAAAGCACTTGGGTTTAAATCAAATAACCTTAATATTTTGAACTGCTTCATTCTTTTTCACCTGTTGTATTTTCTCCATGCTGCTAAATGCCACACTTGTCAGACTTTACTAGCAGACTTTGGAAGTGTTTGTGAGCTGTTACAAAAATCTAACAGAAAAACAACAACAAAGTGTATTTCCATCTATCCATGCTTGTAATTTTAACATTAGGGATTCATGTCAGGAAATGATACCAGCTTCTTTGCACTGTACAGCAGTAGCTTCACAGTTTTGATTTGCCCCATATCAAAGGTTTCGCTACAGCAAAATAAAAGGAAGAAACAGCATTTCTTGGTTCCATTCTATGTGATCAACAAATGTAATAAATAAGAGCTTCTTTTCTAAAAGGCTCATAAAGTCTAGGCATGCTGACAGCAGAATATTCCACATACCTAGAAAAAAGCTTGCCGAGTACAAATGCCAAGATTAAATGCTATAATTTAGCAATGACTTCCGACAGTTACTCACAGAGGGAGAGAAATTCATCGCCAGCACCCATCAGCTTTGCAACTTTCTGATCTGTGCCGGTCCCTAACACTGATGCAGATCCTTTCAGCCATGCTATCCTGCACGAAACCAGGCTCCTGCTAGGAGCATCATTAAAGCACCAGCCCCCATCGAGATGCTTCACTCACTGAACAGAGATACCCCACGCGACACTTAGCTGATTTTAAGGCAGTTAATTGGGACACCTTACAGGGCAGGGAAACGTTTACCTTCCTTAATGTTATTCAATGGGAAGAGCAGCTGCTTAATTGGGACAGCCAATTATTTGGTGAGGCCCTTCACAGTGAATGCTCCAACTTTGTAATTATGCTCGTTTCAGCCCCTAAGAATCACTGAGCTCTACAGGGACGCAAACAGCTGCCAACTTCAGAGCCTGCAAAGGTTTCAGAAGTGCAGCAACCCCTGTGGAGCTCATCAGCTCTGCAGTGGTCCTTGTGAAATGCAGCCTGCTCCAACTCCAGCACTAGCAGCACTGGCACTCATCTAACCAAGAAACACAAAGCTAAATGATAGGCACTGGAGAAGTTCAGCAAAACCATGCACAACAAATGTGTTTAGTGATCGCAAATAGCTCTTGAGGAGAAGAAACATTCGTGGCTCTTCAGGAGTTTAAGAAAAGACATTCAAATCAAAAGAACCTTCGTGTATCCTTAACAGAAACTTCCTGAGGTAAGTTCAGAGAGAGATGGAAAAAGTAACCCAGGAGGACATAAGCTTTGAATGGCACAGAAAACTGATTTTCAAATAAGGGGACTAAATGTACCATGGAAAGGTTTCAGTACAAAGCTTCCCAATTGATTGCAGAATTCAAGAAATATTTTCAGTCCTCCAAGAGAAGCAAAAATGCACACAGCAAATTAAATATGGAGATAATTCTTCATAAAAGTGAGGAAGAAATATCCCTTTGGGATGCAATCAAGATAAACATGATTAAAAAAGATGCTTTTAACTAGCTGAGAACAGTACTCTTTTACAATAGCTTACCACTGCCAGTAAGTAAGCATGGACATTAGCTAAATCTCATTTTCAGAGCTGCTCTACAGTAAGTTCTTACATTAACATTCAGTGTATTCAATGCACATTTTTAGTGAGAATTAGTTTACCCTATGAAGCTTTTTAGTTGCCTTTACAAAATCAGTCTTGGACATAACAGCCATATGGGGAATGGGTGTGAATGAAGTAGGGAGCTATTAGTATCTTAATACACTGAATCTACTTGCTTAAACTTCCTGGCTTTAGGACCCTACAGGTGGAAAA
Organism: Psilopsiagon aymara; assembly: GCA_024733675.1. Classification (NCBI taxonomy): domain Eukaryota; kingdom Metazoa; phylum Chordata; class Aves; order Psittaciformes; family Psittacidae; genus Psilopsiagon; species Psilopsiagon aymara. The sequence continues at coordinate 74,460 of JANRGW010038003.1, read as the reverse complement.
CAAAGCTGCAGTTTCTCATTTCAGCTAGGCACAGCTGGCTCCAAACCATTGTGACATACACTGGACAACAACAAAACAAGACTCCTTCCACTGAAAACCAAACATTTTTTATTTTACTCTCTTCAAAAGCATCAGTGTGCCTAGCAAATGACTGAACAACCCACATGTCTTCACACTGCTTGACAAGCAAGCACCAGTGGACCAAGTTGTACCTTTTTAAGTCCCCCAGGTCATCCCATCCAGCCCAACCCCAACCCCGGCATTCTGGTGAAACAGTTGCTTGAACCTCAGCTATTCCATTTCACAGCCCACATTATTAGTGCCATTTTTATTAGACCATCAAAACTAGATACGAGTTTCCAGTGACTCTCATACAATGACCTGTAACAGAGGCATCTCATTCTGCCACTGCTGCTAGCAAAGCAGTAAACTTGTGCAGAAACAGAGCTCTGTAATGATGAACAACTTGCAGCCTCCATAGCTGATCTGTTAGGGATGCCAAAAGACTTGACTGATAAGAGGTAGAAATCACTGTGCAAAATTCCACATCTATGTATGCCTATGATACACTACAAAAAGGTCTACTGGAACACATAATTTATAAAGCATACAGATATTTTTCCCAGTATACTCTATACTGGTTCCCTCAAGAGGAAGAAGCTATCCTCATGAAGGTACTTCTATGCAAATGACTGCATTTACCCTAGGACATCAGGCAATGCACCTGTAACCAGCATGGCAATACAAGGATTTCCACTTAGGGTTGGGTTTACTCTCCTATTCAGACCTTATCTAGCAGGAGAAAGAATATTATCACCAGACCTTCCATTTTCCTGGAATTCATTTCTAGAATACAGGATAAATGAAAAGATTCCAGTTTTAGGGAAAAAAAAACAAAACACTCTGTGCGATTAAATGATCAGAAGCTGATGCTTGATTTCTAGCTCAATACCAACAACAGTATGAAACTAGATTTTGAAGGTGGTTTTCACAAGCCCTGAAAAGAATACCTTAGCAAAAAACACTGAAAGTCATTCATAGGAAAAAACATGGAAGCACAAACTTCATGATATTCTCATTTTATAAACAGAAAGAAACAACTCCGTATGCAAACCATGCTGTCTGTTTTCAGGTATTCTAGGTTAAAGAATACGCTGGGCAATCTGACAAGAAAAACACAGCTGAGAGACTGCTTCTCATTTTAACCCAGACATTGCTGAGAGTCCATGGGAAGTAAGGTTTGACTTAACTGTCAAACATGTGCTGATGCACTGCAGTCACATGCATATGGTTGTCCTTTCAGTCACAGATCCCAAGGAAAAAGAGAAAGAGCCTCATTAAAAAACAAGAAGCGGCTATTTTTGCTGAAGGCTCACTAAGGCAGAATTTCAATTATTTGAGCAGGTGGAAAGGTCTCTTGCTCCCTGAACTTTGAAATTAACCTTTCCTATCTCCAGATACAAAAGGTCTAACAACATGCCTTCCACAGTTATGAAAAAGAAGCCATTTTCTGGTTTCTCCTAGAGCAAGCAGGAAATAAAGCTTGTCAGTTTAGCAGCGTTTAAAAAACAGTATTTGAAACAACAATTTTCCTAGCTTAAGCCAAAAAAAATAGAAAGAAACAGTTTAACCTCTCTGTTATCTATTTACCACATCCCTAGACCCTATCTGACTGCAAGATGGAAGCAAGATACAGATGTGCTTTGGAAGGCCTCAGGCAGCCCTTTGCAAAAGAATCATTCCAGATGTAATACACCAGACCCTGTGAAGTTCAGACAGACTTTTAGCAGCACATAAGCCAACAGAAAGCTAAAACACCAATTACCGTATCAGCAGATGGACAAATTAACAGCAGCAAAATTCTTGCCTTCAACCTGCCTTGGTTCTTCAACCAAAACAAGAAATTAGCAGAGGAAAGCAAACCAGCTGGCAGTTTTGACAAACTTTCAATAAACACACACACAAACAAAAAACACAAACCAAACCAACAAGTGTGCCACAGCCTCTCAAGAAGCTGGGAAAGAAGCTGAGCCAAGACTGAGCGCTGCCCCTGGGTATCTCTTCAGGGCTGAGGAGCATCACAGAGGTCTGCCCAGGCAGTGCCTTAAGCTGTATTTGCTGAGCATCACTCTGAGGAGCCTGTGTACACAGAACCACCCATTTCAAACAGCTCTTTGAGATCCTACTAAAAGGTGCAGATCTATATACCTGTGAACCAAATAAAATGCTGAAAGCAAGCATAAAAGAATATTTAGCTACATTAAAACTACAGGTGAAGGAAAGCAGAGAGAAAACCGTGGGATCACTGTTCAACATCTTTCCCGGATAAAATTTCCTTTTACAATGGAAAATAATCTGTTTCTTTACAGAGGCTTACAAGAAAAATACAAACATTTGCACCATAAATATTTAGTTTGTAAGTGGAAGTTTAGAATTCAGTAATCTTTTCAATTCAAATCATAACCAAACTTGCTTCTTATCCTTCAATAAAAACCTGGGAGAACTCCTAACTCCTTATACATCTCAAATAAAGAAATAAAGGAAGTGAAGAAACGTTTTTTCCTATGCTTGTATCTTAAATTGAATCCCTAAGAACACACCTACTTCTCCATGGCAAGAGAGCACAGTGACATATCCCGATCCCTTTGTATAGTGACTGAGGGAAAGAAAGAGAAATCTGCCATGTGGCATTCTAGGCTGTTTCTTACAAGCACAAATCCAGGCATGCTACTGTACCTTGCTGTGCAAGATTTTGACTTATGAACTGCACACAGGGTATTACACAGATACATCAACTATACTCACATTAAACAGAACATGCTGGTACAACTATCCTAAAGGAGATGCAGCTTACAGTAACAGTTTCTCCACAAGACCTATTCACTTAACTTTATTCTCTACTTCACTGGATTAAGTTGGGGCCCAATCAATCCCTTGAAGCAGCTTACCATACCACCAAATGGGTACCCATACTAAAACATGAGAAGCAAAGACAGGCAGACAGAATCAGGAGAGGAGGCCAACCCTTCCAAAGAAACAAAAAACCAAAGTATCGGGGAGACGCCCTGCCTCCCCATCAACTGAAATCAGGGAACAGCATGTTCAGAATCAAGAGATCCTTCAGCGATTTTTCCTTCATGATATTTTCTTTTCATTCCGGGTCTTTCATCAGTAAAATATCCCCTTATTATTCAGCCTGTCCCCACTACACTACTACTGACTGGATCATTTTTGCGTTCCTGACCCCAGCGCCTCCAAGAAACCCTAATAAACTTTAATGCTCTACCAAACCAAGCTTGCTCCTACCCTTTGTATCACCTTTTCAGCACCCTGCCAATTCTTTACTTTATTGTATTCCATCCTATTGGTGGGTATATAACTCAGGCTTACTCAGTATGTAACCATCAATCCTTAGCCTCTTTTTATTAATACTAAATGAATCCGTAATGCCATTTAGGAGTTCAGTACATTTTTTAGTGCAGTTCCTGTCCTTGTGATTTGTTTATCAATTTGTTCATACAGAAACCAATCTGATGCCCTCAGCAAGGAACACACAGGCAAGCAATTCATTCATTTCAACTTTTCTGGAATGGCTTTATTTGCCCTGACTACTAAGGTTTTTTCTTCTATACTTTGATCATCCAACAGACTCACTAAATCGCTGACTCTCCTGTAAGAAAGCAGCACGCACCAATTAGTCTTTCCATATCACAAAATTACCAAAAATAAAGTCTTATTTTTAACCCATCAAAATCCACATGTTGTTCACTAAAAATAAACAAAAAAAAGGGGGAAGAGAGGGTGAGGAGAAAGTAGATTGCTCTATGGAGGATAAAAAGAATAGACATAAAGGGACATGTGTAATTAATATGAAAGGAGATGGGCCATATTACACTAGAAATTTGGTTAGAGCCCTAATTCTGGACACAGAAACCCAGGCAGGCTTGGCTTTTATTGAGAAGGAGGAATACGTCCACAGAGCATTCAGAAAGGATCCCTAAATGCAACTTGCATACCAGCCAAAGGCGTCACACTCAGATGAAATAAACACCCTTCATTTTTACATAAAAAAAACATTATTCTCAAATAACTGAAACATCTGAGACTTCACTCTATCTTTTTCCGGGTTAGAATTTGCAATAAAAGTAGTGATACTGCTTCTACTTTTCCATTCCTAGCTTAAGCAGCTCAATATCAGGTACTCAGTTCCAATTTTTATGGGAAAAGTGGCCGTGTATTCTACAGCAACTATACTTCTACTATTTACACACCTGAAATTCTGAAGTTGAAAAAAATTAAACCAGCTTCAAATCCGAGTCACTAATATTTGTCTCTACAGACTTCTTTTGCATGTCATTCACCTGCTGTTCTGAAAAGAGCCATCATTAACCATGCACACTCCATACAAATCACTTCCAGCAGATATGCATCAAAAGTAAGGAAAAAAAATCCCAAATCTTCTCCTAAGGCCAGACCTCACTAAGAAGACACTTTCTAACAAAGTACAAAGAAAACGCCCACCAAACTATTGCACTAAGAGGAGGAAACTCAAGTGTGCTTCCAATCACTCAAAAGTGTCAATTTAAAACTTACAGCTCTACCTCAAATTGTTAAGAAAAATAAATAAATAGCTGATCATTTGCCATCAGCTCACAATTTAAAATAATTATACTAAATGCAGTTTAAAACACAATTACAAGTACAGGCTGTTTACAAACAGGCAGAGCAGATCCATTCCCTGCTTTCACTACAGTATCCGGAAAAAGAAAACAAAGGAATGCATTTTGAACACTTGGATAAAACTTAAGTTTTGAAACTCAACTGGTGGTTGGGAAGGGGAGTGGGAAATGAGCACTACAGAAATGATAAAGGGATATACGGATAAACATTTTGGAAAAGGGAAAGCTACATTTATTTAGGAACAACGTGGGGAACAATTCTTACAAAGAAGCAGCCTTTAGAAATTGCACATCTTACTTAAAATGACAGATTTTCAAAATCAGCAAAAAAAAGGTTTTCTTAGTGAAAAACTCTGAAGTTTACAAATGCAGATAATAGGATTCCAGCAGTATTTTGCTTATTTAAATGATGTCACTTTCTTGCTGAATAAATAGGATACTGATTAAACTGATCTGTATGTTTGCAGTTCCTTTTGCCAGAGGCCCAGCACCTGAGGACTGCCACTTTTGCACCTCCCTCCTGCATCAGTGCTGATGCAGCAAGGACCAACAACTGCTCTCCTTTCACCTACTGGCTGGCTACCTTCCTCTGCCTTAACAAATGTACTTCAAGTCCTCTCTGAAGAAGGTCTGTTTATCTTCCCTTGTATCTCATACACACAGAGTCTCCAACTGTCTCAAGCCAGCCAGCTATTGTCAGTCCAGACAGAAAAGATTAGCACCCCTCAGTCCAGAAGTCATTATCTGGCCCAGGCTCTGCAAAGCCTGGAGGATCTTCTTGTGCTGTGACAGTCCAAGGGGATGGAGGCAGTGTGAGCAGGGCCTGCTTGCTCTTATTCAATTCAGAAACCCTCCAAGGAGGTAAAAAAGAAGCACTGGTGACAAGGCAACAGGAGGAAAATGCAGAGAAGTGCAGAAACCTGGTGCTGGCACCCAAGGAGAGCACCTAGGCCAATCCTGCTAGCTTCTGTTTTCAAAATCAGATGTTTTACTTAAGTTTTACTTCTCATTCAACAAAATCCAGCCAAAACCAACATTACGTGGAACAATTCAGAAGAATGCAATGCTAGAGGGTATTAAGTGGGGAGAAACCATGCAAACATAACAAAATCTGTCCAATTCAAAGCTTTTCTTGCAGAAGATAATAATTTGAGTGGTTTCACAGAAAAACTCACAACTATTTTGGAGCATTTTAACAAAACAATGAAATTGTTCTTTGTATTTTACTTGCAAAACCAGCTGTCACGGTAAACAAAACACTAACCACATATAAAGTAAATTATATGCTAATACATGTAAAACAAGCATAAGAAGAAACCTCAAAAACAAAGAGACATCTTTGCTACATCTATATATATTGTAAATTTACAGTCCAGTACTTCATAGACTCACTGTTAGGTATGGGAGACCCTTCCAGTATACAACTGTGCTATATTAGGAAGTTGGCAGTCTCTCTTATCCAGCTATAAAATGCTCCTAAATCTTCCATATAGGAACAGAAAATGGCAACTTTAAAAAATGTGATTTAATCATATATAATATTTGTTTCTGTTTTCACCCACTACAGTTCATCTGTTAAAAAACTTAAAGAAAAGAAAAAGGCACAGAGTAAAATGAAGAGCTGGAAACATTAAACTGCAGTATAGCAAAGGCCAAGATGCACTGATGGGTGGAACTGCTTACTGCTCTGAGCCAGTGAGAGAAATCTGCTTATGGAAACCAAGGAGCACAGAAGGAACCATTTGCATGGGTTGCAGGAGGGAAAAGGGGAAGTTTCTGAAGTGCCTCTTCCACTGCACTACTCAGCTATCCTATACTTGAAGACTTCTAAAGAAAAAAATAAAGAAATAAGAAAACCCAGCAAGTTACAGCTTGTTGAAAAAAATAAAAGTGCTGGGAGATTTGTGGTTTCAGTAATTTTCTGGGTACTCAACACAGTGATGGTTAGTTCATTTATAAGCATAATATAAAGGCACTATAATTTACCCTTCAAAACAACCTGTTGGAAACACCATCAGCTACTGGCCATGGCAGAACACATGAAAAGGCATTTCTGCTTGTACATATCGTTGTTGTAAACTGGTTTTTAGTTTTGATTTTGCTCTAGGGCCAAACTTACTGTTCCATTTAACAGGAACCTAACATTCCAGCTAACTCAAGAATAATATTTGGAAGAAATCATTTAAAAAGTGAGAAAGTCCAGAGGGAAAACTGAGAAGTTCAGGCCTAGAATGCTTAAAACCTGTGATGCACACCACCACAAAAGAGCAAGTGATGCTTGTGAGAAGGAGCTCCACTTCTATCACATCTGGAAGCTGCTGGCAGCTTTGTGTCTTTTAAACTTGCTGTTGTGATGTTCCCTTACCTATATGCTTTTTAATATGTTTTTTTCATAATACTTTTTTACCAGATTTGTTTTAATAGGGAGAAAGCCGTAGTCCTCTGTGCCACTCTGCAGGTCCCTTCAGAGCTCCCCCCACAAACTGCAGGACAGGGCAGCTCCATTTGTGAGAACACAGCACACTGAACACTGAGCAAGGTAAGTGGAGAGAGCATGCTCTCTTATGAAAGATAAATATGCCACTGAAAGCCTGACAAACATTTTAAACATTACAAAACAAAACTGGATAGTAGATTGAGGTTTTATGTAAATTGCTTCAAACAAGTAAATTCACTGTACGGATAAAGGACCTGTCCCCCACATCAGGTAGTCTTCAAAGCTCTTGCTCATGGCCAACAGGTCAATGAAAGCAGAAGCTGAGGCCACATGGGAAAAAACACCAAAACCAAGGTAACAAGGGAAGGGAGACAAGGGCACACAAAAAGTTTAGATCATGGTAATGCCAGCCTTAGGTAAGCTTCACTCAGAAGTGAATACAACTATGAGAGCAGTTAAGGACACTTCAGAAGTGTGTACTAGATGCAAGAGCTTCAAGGGAGCAAAAGCACAGAAGAGCTCATGGGAACATAAAAATATTGTGTGCAGCAAAGCACACATGACGAAAAGCTGGTGGCTGATGATGACCTTGTCTGAGATCTAAGACCAACGTAAGGTAGAAGCAATACCAGCTGATGATGACCTTGTCTGAGATCTAAGACCAACGTAAGGTAGAAGCAATACCAGCTGGGAATCCAGATACGCAGAAGGTTGAGTCTTGAACATATAGTGCAGAATAACACTCCAATCTTAGCAAAATTAACTAAATAATTTATGAAAGAAGTCAGGAACAACACATTCCTGTAGATTTGCCAGGAAATTCAAGAAGTATCATGACAAAACCCACCAGCACAATTGTACTTCAACAGCAAGCTGTGGCTAAGTAGTAGTTTGTGTGCATCAGGGGTGTACTCTGGTATCAAGTGCAACAATTTCTGAAAACTCTCCAACTGTGTCCAGTTCCAAAAAGATCGGATTTTGCTCTAAATTCAATTTATTCCTTTCATATCAGGTCCAATTCAGCCTGTCCACTCTCTGGTCTGCTTCAGATAACAATACTTTCTTTTGTTGTAAGTCACAAACAGTAATCCCTTTACGCTTGTTATCCAATTTTACCGAAGGCTTTTATCTATTCTATTGACAATCACTGTTTAACTACTTTTCTCTGAATAGAATTTAATTGTAGTAATATGGATCTTCAGTTCTGGAAATCACAAAAAAACCCAAAAATACAAACAACAACAAAAAAAACTGCAACAAAACAATCATTTGGGATACCACTGAGGTTTGGAAAAGAACTATATGAAGAAATTAAAGTAAGAGATCAGTTGTATTCTACTAAAACACAGAAGCAGTGGCAACAGTAAGAATTTCCTCCAAGTGCATAAGAAATATAGGCAAGTGAATTTATTCAAGGCAGTCTTACCTCTTCACAACCTTTCTCCTGTGGGGTTTTTTGTGGACTGCACTGTGAGCTGCCAGAAGAGGTGGGTTTGCACACTGATAATAGTGTGGAGGCAGGGGACACAGACAGACCAGGGAAGACTGTGATTCAATGGCACCTGACACTGACAGCTTGACAGAACTAGGTCGATAACACAAAAGGTATATATAGCCCAGAAGGGCTATACTCTGTTACTTGAGAATGGAAACGAATGTGTATGTACATCGACTAATTAAAATTCCAAGAAAACAGGCACTGCAGGTTTTCCACAGCAGGGGAAATCAAAATGGACTTTTCAACACCAGTAGGGCTAGCCCTAGCTGCTGAAAGCTGCTTCTAGCCAGCTCCCTTCCTACGTCAAGAACAATGCTGACCCCTAAGTCAGAAATCATAAATTTGAAGAAAGGGGGTGGCAGCCTTGAGAATCTTTTGCCACCTTAAGTCTAATTGTCTGATGTCTTCAGGGTCAACTCAATGAGTTGACATAACTACTTGAGAAAGGGCTTTCCAACGGCAGCAAGAATTCATTCTGTAAACAAGTCTTTTTCTAGGATAGGAACTTGGCCCATATTCAAGGCCGTGCTCTGTACTCAGGAAAGCAAAGAAGCTGAAGTTCCAAGTAGTACATAAGATTACAGGGTTGCACATATTGGTGAAATTATTATCTTCTTAAGATTTTCAGCATAAAAATCTTCTCTGCTCAGAGCCTTTCAGTGCTCCTCTATGGCGGGCTGCAATGTCTTCTGAATTTGTTTTGGAAATGAATACAGTAACAACCATGAAGAGTTCTATTAAAAGGCAAAAAAATAAGGGGGAAAACTAGTATAAAGCTTCAGTTTGCTTCACAGATAAAACAATTATTTTCAATGGAGATGAAATACAAAGATGCTTCCTTCATCACAGTTTATCAGGAACAGTGCTTTTATGACTAGGTCTAAACCATATGCAAGTCAGTCTCATCTCACTGAACCAAGGTTAATGTTCGCCAGGGAGCCTCCAAGTTGGGTATGAAGCTCTTATTTCTTGAACTGGAATAGGAGAGAGATGACCTTTTTGCTCAGTCTTACACACCACCTACAAAAATAATCCAATAAACTTACATTTATGGTGTTTATTTTAGGAGGCAACTTTGGTTTTAAACTTCATCACTGAACTATATTCATTCTTCAAAACAAGAACATACATTTTTGCTTCCTTCCTTTTTACAGTCCACAGCAGTAACTGCGCTCACCAAGTTTGGCATGAAACAAATAATTATTATTTCTAAATAACTAAGGAGTCCTCTGAGAGGAAAAAGCATTAATCACAAGGTCCAATTTCAGAACTCAATTCTAAAGGGTGAGCTCACCTGCCAGGCTCCTCAAACGAGAAATGGAGAGAAGCAGTTTCCTGCAAGAGGCTATAGTACTTCCCTGACTCAGGCTGAAGATAAAGCCATCCCCTTTCAGTGATCATGAAGGGAGCTGAGCTTGCTTAGGTCAACTTGGGCAGCTGGATACCTAAGTATGGCATGGCAATGTCCCCCCTCAAAGAAAATTTCTGGCTAACTTTCAAATAACAAGGCACAAACTTGCTTTCTTTTCTTGGGTCCAAAGTAACAGTGAAAGAAAGAATGCTTGCTCATCTTGCCAAGAACTCAGCTTTCACTTAAATGCTAACAAGAGGTTACTATGTGGGGGTTTTGTTCTTTTCAGAGGCAGAGTCACCAACCCAAACTGATGTCAACAGAAGCAGTTATATTTGGAACTAAGTGAAAACACCAACTCCTGCTATTAACCAGGGACGTCATCTCCTCCTCTGTAGGTAGCTTCTCCTAAAGAGACACAAATCTTCTGTCAAAGACTGGGGTGGGGGTTTTTTTCAGCACAAAGCACAAGCAAGCTTTTTCTAGCCCATTTAAACAAACTTTACACACATTGACTACCTGTTACCAAAAAAAAGTACCAGAGATGTATGGGCTGCTTTTTCTTTTGTGCATCCCCTGCAATGAACTGGGATCTGCCTGGGTCCCATCCATTAGCCATACTTCTAGGACAAGACACAACCACTCCCATGTTGAACAACAGCAATGAAAAAAAACCCAACATAACAATGCAAGTTTCTCTGTGAACATCGAAATTATAGAAACTTGGACTCCAGAGATACGCCTCTCATGGCTAGATTCCTTGAAGTCAACAAAACCAGATGCACTGAATGAAGCATGTCCAGCAGCTACAGTGTTTGGAGCAGGTCTGTCTGATGTTGGTGCCCTGTTACAGACCTGAACAGTGCCACCTGAGCAGACTTGAACTCTGGGAGGTGAAGCTGGGGCTCAACTTGACTGAAATTGAGCAACAAATTGCAAAGATCAAACTGGGACCTATTTTCTGACTTAGGGTCAGACACCTGCAGCATTCACACATTCACCTTATATATTTGCTACAAATGGTGCCTGTCCCTATTTTTAAGATATTGTCAGTTCATATTTTTTTTTTGTGCACTCATTGCTACCTTAACATAAACCAATCTGCTATGCTCAGTGTGAAGAGCTTTGAATATTGCTTTTCTCAGCTAACAAACTTCAGATGCCTAAAACCTATAACCTCAGAGGAGATAATTAAAAGTACAGCAAAATTCTGCATCAGCCCTTTTCCTTAGCACTTTTACATGTGACTCAAGGTCAGGAGTGGAAATCAGCACTCACCACTAACTCTCCCACACTTGCAACATGGTTTGGCTTTAAATCACATTAGCAGAGATACCAAGAAACACCAAGCATCCATGCATGAAATACGTGAAAAGCTAGACAGCTAACAGAGCCTTTTGTACAGAGAAACACTAGCCCTCGTAGCACCACTGAAGGGAATGGTTTGCCACTCATTTTGGTTAAACCCTCCACTGGAAGCCAGGACTGCAAAGCACTAATTTGTGCCAGCACTGTTTTAGAGCTGTGCGGATTTAAGCCAAAATTATCAGGGAAAATATGTATTCGTTTGCAGCACAACCTGTCACTAATTATTCTGCTCCATCAAAATAGTACCGAATCCCCACACCATTAAGCAGGTCAAACATTTGGTTAACAGCTGTCTTGACAAGACTGGAGTAGTAGATGAAGCCCATGAATTATTTATTTTGGCAGTATAATGCTGCTACTTCTTTTCTATCCTCCCAGTCTCCACTGTAGAAGCAAGAATGCATCCTGCACTGGAAGGTGATGGAGCAAAAGTATCTACCAAATGATAACAAGGGTTTGTTACACAACTGTGTGTATTTATTCTTTTGCATCTGCTCATACGTTTAAAAACAATACAACTTTCAGAAAGCTGCTTAATATTCACACAAAAGATAAATCTCAGGACGAATCAGAAGGCTGCTGGTTGCAATTTAGCGACACTGTTTATGACAAGTAACAAAGAAGAATGCTTCTGCATTTCATAGTGTGGTCTTTAATATCAGAGCTTTCACAGGGGTGACGCAGAACTTGGAAAGTGTCTTAAAATTTGTAATAATCTTAAGAGAGTAAAACACCATTGCATAAAAATTAGAAAGCTGATAAGATGGCTTAGTAACTGAAAAAAAAAACCGATTGCCACTAAAACCAGTTAACAGATAATGAGCATGCCTGTATGATAACCAGAATCTACACCCTTTGTTACATAGGCCAACCAACACAGGAAGCAAAAACTTCTCACAAGGGGAAGAGACCCCATCTCTCCTCAGATGCTGTGTTCCTGTCTCCTGGAAGGGGAGGCAAGGGATGGTGAAGTAGAAATCCAGTTTCTCCTCTCCTCTATATTCTTACCACCCTCTTGCCTTGGCCTGCAAGATGGGTATTAAAATTGTGGTGACCTAGACAAGCATCACTCCTACCTTCCACATAGGCAACATATCCAGCGTAGCACAAACCATGCCAGGATGAAGAAAAGCTGACAGAGGAACAAGAACTGGGGATGTGGAAAGGTCAGCGTTGTTTCTTTTAGCAAGGAAGTGTTTTGCTTTCATCTAAGTCTTGCTGTAATCAATGAAAGAAAATCGAAGCTTACAAGTTATCACTAAAATGGAGTAATACTTGGCAGTAATGTTTAAAACAGAGATCTGCTTGAATAGAAACACCTAAGAACAGGGGAAAGATCACAACACTGCCACAGCTGACAATCCTCACCCATTTTACCAGTTTTACAGCTAGCTACTGTGGGGTGACTGCTCAAAGCTGGAAGCTCAAGGCTCCAACCATGCAAACTAGGATGACAGCCTAACAAAAAGTTGTCAAAACAAATGTTTCCACAGAGCATTTCCATTTTGATGAATCAGCATATTCTACAAAAATAAACTGTCAGATAATTCCACACCAACTTCAGCTAACTGAAAATGCTTTAACGAAAGCGTTAGCTCTTACTTCACCATTTAATGTAGTTTATATCATTCATCTCCTTAATTAAGGCAGCAGGTCAACACCTCTGTTTCTTTATAAACAATCCAGCAGCACTTTAGCACATTTTTTGCATTTGGGGATGCAGCAATGGAAAGGAGTGCTTTTATCACAAACACTCCTTGAGTCTGTCTCAGCATCCCCAAAGCATTCCCAAAAGTGTTTATACTTATTTTAGGCTTTGAAACACATTTTTGCTTTTCCACTTCTAATTTATCTAAATTGTTTGACAAGCAGTGCTGTTACAATGAATGTGCAACAGCACAGCTGCTGCTTCATATGGTTTAAAACACAATCACAAAAGGCTGGCATAGCATTGGCCCAGGCCTACACCATTCGGGCAGGCAGAATTCCACTAACTCTTCCAGCAGGCATCTGCAAGAGTGGGAGGAAGGAAAAGGAAAAACAGACAAACACGCTGTGCTCACAACCCAGCTAAGTAACATCAATGTCTTGAAAAAGTAAGTTAGGGCAGGACTAGTGATTCACCCAAGATTTCTCACCAGATCAAACAAAACCTAGAACTACAACACACCACACAAAGAAGATTCAGAAGCAAAATCATCATTCACCCCTTGAAAAATACTGCAGTAAGCAGCGTATCTGGACAGTGATACACTAATAATTCATTCCACCCAACTATAGTGATATGGCAGACCACACTGCTACCAAAAACCTTGTCTTTCTAGATACATTATACCACTGAATGTGTGATGCTTTTATAAAGTTACATGCTTTTAACTATTGCCATTGCATGGCATAAAGTCTTCAATCAAATGCGTACGTAAGCAGTCCTTACCTGAAGAAGGAAACCGTTCAAGAGATGCAACCCAACCACACTGTTATTTTCTAAACACTGACTTTTCTTGTGTAAAGTATCTGTTGACATTTTAAGAGGAATGACCATGCTGTCTGGACCTCTGTATCATGGCCTGATCTGCTTCTAAACACAGGAGTGGAGCTTTCATTATACCAAGCGTTACACACAGAAGCCTTCACTTTGAAAGACTGCCTGTTTATCTGCACAAATGGTTTGACAGTTTTTAAACTTAAACAGCATCTGACCCTCAGCTGAAATACCCAGTTTCCAGGCTTCCTGACTCCGCCATACCACCATTCCACAGGCTACATTTAGACCTTTACAACACTGAAAACTTGCAGCTCATGCCCTTACAGATGACAAACCACCAATTAAGCACACCCCATAGCAACTGCCTATTTCAGGCTTTGTGCATGTTGTGATTTTTAAACTATCACCTCTACACTTAAAGACAGAGGAAAAATATTTCTCTTACAAACAAGGCCAAACACACTCCACAACAACCACCTTGATGTTTTACAACATCAATCACCTTCTGCCGAATAAGCACCTTCGCACCACATGGCTCTCACTGTGGTCTAGCTTGGAAGACATCCACAGCTATGTAACACAACCCAGCCACATGACTTGCACCACTATCACACCACCACAGACCCCATGCAACCTGCCACTGCGTGCTCAACTGCAGTGCCTCGGGAGTTTTCTTAGCACCATGAGGTGACAAGATCAAAACACCAGCTGCTTGGCCACAGTAGTTTCTGCCATTTCCAAGGATCAAAACACACAAGATGCAGATGAAAGGGGAGACACTATGCAGTTCTAAAAATCACCATCTTTGAAGAACCCTGGCTTTGACCTGAGCTTGTGGAAATCAGCATTTTGAACAGGTTCCCTATAGCCTATGCAAAACTAGATCTGTCCATCTCACTCATGAGAAGCTATTCAGTTACTTCTGTGTTGTGGATGCACACACAACCTCTACCTACCAACTGACCAACTAAGCGCACAAACAAACAGTTGCCTCTAGGTGGACTTCAGCTCCAGCCTAATACCTATCTTTTCCATGTGCCGGTGTACATGTTATTCACAAAGTCATTCCACAAATCACATAGTATTCTACTTACATGTTTCCATGCAAAAAGAAGCTAATCATATATATATTTAAAAAGCACCTACTTCAGTCTCTATGAACAAATACCTCAGTACCTTTACTCAAAGTCACCTTGGAAATCGTCACAGACTGGGAAGACAATTTTATAACTGAGTACGCATGGTGTTACCATTCAAATGCCAAATCAACTGAACAGTATTTTTCTTCTGGCAGCAACAACAGATAGTCTTTGGGATCATTCAGCTTGCTTCTGCTGACACATTTTGCCCACTCTTGTGCTCCTGGAGACACAAAGGAAAACTGCTTCTATAAATGAATTCATCCAATGAACACTGAAACACGTAGAGTGACACAGAGACACAACCCTACGATGCAGATTAAAGGCTGAAAAAGCAGAGGAACTCTTTAAAAAAGTGACTGGCAAAACAAAAAGAGTTTGCTTCCTTTTATGATACATGAAACCAACTCTGCTTCTGATAAGAAAAACAGTAGCAAAACATTTGGTTGCAAAGGAGTAGTAGAAGGCAGAAAAACAGCCCAGTGTTCATGCATTTTTAAGACACTTCGTCAAACCAGTCTTCAGTACCATTTGGGTTTATATAAGTTATAACCTCGTATCTTCCCACTTCACTTTTTTACCTTCACACATAAGGCATAGTGCTAGACACAAAATTCAGTCAGGCCTACGAAAAAGAGAGCAAGACTAAACTAAAATTGAACTCTTAAAGAACCCACAGACCTCTTCCACTATTAAACTGCAGTAACTCTTGCTGCAGAGCAGCTCTATGCCTCAAACCAAAATGCTGCCATGCACACTACTGCCCCTAAATTCACTGGTGGACCACAGAGAATTTATGGTTTTGAGAACTTCAAGCACCTCAACTCCTAAAGAGGGTAACAAGTCCATCCATGAAAGAAAGGTCCTGGATAAATAAGACACGCTCTGAAATAAAACTGGGCATGGCCATTCTTGTCAACAGTTCCTATTGCTCAAACACTGGATAAGTTGGTGTAATCAGATTAACTACATAACAGGGCATGCAAATTGCATAACTCAGCCTACAAATGTCTAGGTGGTGATTGCACCAGGCCATAAATCACCGCTTTATTAACTTACATGATTTCTTGTTGTGCATTGAAACACAGCTACCTTAAAATGGTGTTGTCTTGAGTTACGCAAAACAGGGTAACTCTAGGTGAAATAAAATTATTTAAGGTCAAAGGGTTTGTTCTGTACACAGCCTGCCTGCAACTTTTTTGTCAACTTGCCAGATACAGCAATTGTCCATATTATTCTATGATTTTGGAGCATTACGATTATTTAAGACTAACAACTCTACAGTTCTAGCCGTGCAAAGAAAACACCAATCTTTGTGAAGATTAATACACAGCTCTTGACAGCACTGAGAAAATAAAAGCCAGAGCATTGTGACTTTGCAATTCCAGAGGGACAGGCTGAAATGAAGAAACAAGTCATGTAACGTCTTCAAAGTCAGCCATAAAAAAGGCTAACTGTTCCCATAGATTTTTCTTATTGTTTCTAAAAAAAGAAGCCAGAACTTTTCCATCAGAAAAACATTAACCAAACTCTTACAGAACATATGTTTGACAAGCTGTGTCTCATACTCATGTGAACTTCCTGACCATGGTCACATAAGAGAAGCTTATCTGGAAGCAACAGGCAACGAGGATAATGGCAAGCACAGAAATAACCTGACACTTGCTCTCACTATCTAGCTTATGCATTTTTCAGATTCTCAACAAAATTCCACTTTATTAACCAGATCTGGCACACACTTACATAAGGGAGAACAGTCATCCCTTAAGCTATTTTAAGCATGAATTTGGTCCTTCCTCACTTAACAGAAAAAATACTTAGATTAAGCTTTAGGACCTTAATGAGGGAAGGAGGGGGAAGAGGGAACTGAAGTTAATATTCAGCAGTTCCTGAAAAGAAATTTTATACAGCATCTAGGTCCTGCACTAAGAAAACAATCATTTAAGTCTGGACACTGGAATGCCACAAACTCCCTCTGCACAAAACCACAGTTCTCCACCTAAGCACTATACTCAACACTGCCATGGCAAAATAACTATTAATGCTGTGATTTTTATCTGTCCAAGCTTCACAGTCAACCACAACTAGCCAGCCAGAAAAACCAGGCAGTTCATAAGACAGATTCTAAGAACCTTCTTTAAGATACTTTGGAAAATAGAACCTCAGAAAGAAAAACACTTAAAAGCCACAGCCCCAGAGGATACGCTTAATGTTTACATTATATACATTCCCTCCAAAAGTTGAATGCAAAGCATACTTTGAAAATTTAAAGTTGGAAAAGTGGATGTGTATGTGGTAAGGGCAAATACTGTGGAGAGGGGGAGAGAAAGAGAAGAAAGGCACAGCTAGCTAATCTTGATAAACTAACTAGGCTTTTCAATGCAGAAACTTCACTGAGTGCAACTGTTTTCAGATTACTACTGACTTTTCCATTAGCACAAAATGACCTTTTTAATTTTTAAAATATATTCATTTCATAATTATACTTTGTAGCAAACTGGCTCTGCAGATCTTTTCATTGGCACAAAACAATTTCTTTTCTTACTTAAGCAGACAATTGTCAATTCAGGAATTAAATCCCCAAACAAACTCAGTTTTGCGAATCAACAATAGAAGAGTATTATGCCAAATCATTCATGAGCAGGAGCCTATGATTATGACTTCTTAATCTGCAATACTACAGGCAGCACGCAAATCAAGGTTTAAGTATCAGATAACTACCATTAGTTACCATGACCTTCCACTTGATTTCAGGAGTGTTCTCTTTAAGCCTATTTAATTTTTCAGGGTCACTTTCTTTCATTTAATTTTAAATACAGGACTTCTGCTAGTCTATAAAAAAGCCATCAGGCAGCTTTTCACAATACATCAAATTTTACTTCTCATTTTCATAAATTCACTTTTAGAGTAACTTAAAAAGTTTCTCTCCTCCATCTTCTCATCCTTTCAAAAATACTGATAGCTGCTCTGACCTATTAGCCCCAGGACCACAAACTGCTAAGTAAGTATTCAGCCTGCATCCTGCAAAACATTTAAGTACGCTTTTAATTTTGACTAAGCAGTCCTGTCAAGATCAACAGAGCAATCATAAGTAGTGTACGCCTATGAGGGTCCCCAGACAAAAGTCTGAAGGCTTTAGCCTCTGAAAGACCTACACTCAAACCAAGTTTTTCTGTAAGTCCATTCAATTTTTAATGGGTTGACTTCTGCAAAAGATTTCAGGCACTTCCTGTTCGTTGATCCTTTGGTGTACGTACTGGGAACTCTACGGATAAAATATGCATACACACTTGCATATGTCAACAGCCACATGAGTGCACATGTGAGCAAATATGTAGTCCACCCTCTTTACAAAGTCACATCTCTTTATTCTAAGTTTTGGCTGAGGTTATGTATTTCTAGGGTACCACATGTCAAATTCTGTAAGGGAGCTTTTCCCATGTCATAAGGAGGATTAAAGAAACACACAAGATGCTTTGGGAGATTTTACAAGCTGTGCAGGTGGGTGTGGGGAAGTCAGTCCCAAACTGTGCAAATTCATAGTCTGTTTCATGCTGTGTGTTTGGGAGAAGACAACTAATATAACGAATACTAATGTAACTCATCCACCATAGCAACACATGAGAAATTCAGCTCAGAAGATTTCAACTTCAGATTACTAGCAGTTGTTTACAGAGGGCCAGGCTTCAAAAGGAGAGAGTGACAAAGAACTTAAATAGGAACCAGAGCTCAAAAATCTTAATCTTCCCACCCTGTTGCACGGGTGGCCCTTTGGCTCTGTAATCCTATTCTCACTAGAGAAAATGGGAAGACTTCTCTGCATCCATACAGCCCCCAGATGACCATAAAGCCTATCAAAAATCACTGAATCTTTCTCCCAGTTGTTGCTTGGCTCCATTTCAGGTATGTCCTGCCAGACATCCAAAAACTGATGCATAGAAATCCTCTACATTCTGAATTTTCCTTTTGTTGGTTTTGGGTTTTTTTGTGTTTTTTTTTTTTTTTTTTTTTACCCTTGTTAGCTAATTGTCCATGTAAAAGCAGTTGACAGCATCCCTTTCATTCAAAGAGGGATACAGAGAAAACAGAATATGCAACAACAGGGCCATGGGCTACAGTAGGGAATCTGGTGCAGGCAAGGCAACTTGGGACCGTAAGCAAAAAGCCTCTCTTGGTTTCACAGTTATCAACAAGACTGCCCTTTGACTACCCACTGAACAGTGGGCAAAATACTCTGGGTATATAGGCTGACAAGATTTCACCAATTCTAATGAGGCTAAAGCAAATATCTTAAGATCAACAACCTTGTTTAGAAACTCACAGTTTTCCCAGTCTCATTTCTGCATTGAACTAGAAGGACATTTTTATGCAAGGAGACAATACTTTTCTAGTTAAGTAACAAATTTCTGTCAAACCTCAAGAACACATTGTACTTTTATGCTTTCATAGCATCCATCTCTTTAAATCCAAATTTGGTTTGTAGCTATAAAATGTTGATTAGGACTATATAATTTATTTAATGCTAAAGCTTTTAGTGGTTCTGAGCAGCAATCAGACCTTCACTAAAACAAATCTCTGGTTTCACTATTGACTACTCTGCCAAGCCGTTCTGTGCCTGCCAGCTCCACGATGAGTGCTGGCTTCAACACCACATCCAACAATCCTTCTCAGTCAAGCATCTACTTTTATGCATGTCTTGGAGCCAACAGAAATTCGCAGTCCGAACCCCCAGCCATCACTTCTGGCCACAATAAGCACAATATTAAATGCTGTTTAAAATAGCGTGTCAGGTTATCACAATAAACCAGCAAAATCAAAATAGCATCTTTCATTAGAGCTTACTCAGAAGTCTACCAGAGCTTAACCTAGAAGTTAGACGATAAGACACAGCTTTATTCTTTGACAAATAAATGCATTTTCAGTACAAGAACCTTCTACCTAAAGTAGAAATGAAGATGTTTCTGTGCATTACTACAATACACAGCAAAAGAATCATTCAAGCTTAATTTGCAGGGCAGTTTTGTTTATAGGTAATTTTTAATGACCTGCTAGAGCAGAGATCATACTTATCCTTTAAATAAGAAAAATAAATTTCACACTTACATAGATTTATTTGGAAAAAAAGCTCTCTGACTTAAAAGTGCTTTTAGCTGCATAATCTCCTATCTTCACCACTTCTTGCTTGAAGTGACAGAGAAAACTTAATAGAACTAATACTTTACACTGAAACATGGAATTAAGATGTAAAAGTGAGAAACGACAAGGTTCCCATGAGAAATGAAAATGTAAAGTATGTGTTAAACAACCCTGGGGAAAGAAAGGAGGTGGGAGGGGGAGAGAGGCCCAGAATAGATGCTCACTTCTTTTCCATAAGAGAGGGGTATTTGAAGGATTCTAATTAAAAACCTACAGTCCAGAAAATGTGTTACTATTCTTTATATTTCTGTTCACCAGTCCAACAACAACAGAAAAAATGTTTCCACATTTATGGGGTTTTAGTGTTTGCTGCTTGGTTTTGGAGCTGTTTTTGGGGGAGGAGGGGGGGAGAAAGTGAAAAGAGGGAGGAGATCTTTCAGAGTTTGCTTGTTTGTTTTTTAGGTTTTAAGGTACAATACAATTAGAACGTTCCAAGTACACAACACAATTAACTAGACACAGATGCCACATATTACATATACATTCTCACCCACGCATATGCATTCACGCATGCATTTAAAGCACACTACTTACTATCTAGAGCATTACTGTGGAACAGCATCACTGGCCCATTTGAGGAAACTCAGCTCTCACGGACAAGGTTCAGGTTTTTCTATTGCTTTCTCTTATGACAGAACACCCACAACTGGGCCAGATGTTTTAAAAACAGCCTGTAAGGGGGCATCCCCTACTAAGGAAACAGACAGACCAGAAACTCACCACATGAGCTACAGAGATACAACAGAGTTAGAAGTAGTAATTCTTTCTCCAAGCATCAAGCATAAATCCAAAGCACTAACTAACTTCTGCTTTGCTCAGCTCATTTTCAGGTCTTTTGTACATAGATCCTGAAACATCAGTACTGTACTGGTTCAGATACAGGCCAAACAAACAGTCCTCGCACACTGACCATAACATGAATCATCTTCTGTCCTGGGGTCACCACACAACTTCTAGAAACACTTATTTAGGTATTTTATCATGTTACCTCATAATTTACGTCCCCAGTAAGTCCTCTTTTCTTACCAGCTGCACTGTAAAAGTGCATCTGCTTTTTAGCAAATGCAAATGCTGTAAAAGCTGCATTTGTTTGAAGTCCTCTGTACAATGTATTATCCTGTGACGTTTTATCTGACCACTCTACAGAGAAGACAGTACTGATATACACTCATTCTCCACAGGGACAGACTTATTTTTTCCAGGAATGAAGCCAAATGAAAATGGCTCTCCTATAGACTTTTTCTTTGTTAATCACGCTGAACTTTCAAACAGTTGAGTGCTATGATTTTCATTTTTTAAACAAACTTAATCCATAGTTTAACTAAAGAATATTATCAGTCTGTTTCAAAGCATGCCAGCAAGTGGATTTATAAGGTTTTTCCAAGAAATGAGCCTACCATAAATCAATCTTTTTTCTGTCAGCAACATAAATCAAAGAATCAACTTCTTGCAGAGAAACAAAGGTGACTTTCTGCTCCATTTTCTACAATGCAGATCAAAACCTTTGATCTAAAGTTTGGACCAAACTACAAGCTCTAAAATGGACACATTTCAGTCATTACCCAAAATGCTGAGGGGGAAAGGGAGATAACCTAACCCTCAACCAACCAACCCTATCTTGATTTTAAATGAAGAAAATACAACGATATTTTTCCTCCAGTATTCCTTCTTCCATCTACCTGCACATTCCAGAAGCCCATGAACAAGCAGACTCCTTAATGATAAAGCCAGACACTACCATGCTCCCCTTATCCACTGTGACTCAGTGATTATACATTTCTGCTGCAAATGCACTGGTCAAGCGTACAGTATGCTGGCTGATATATCACAGCATGAATTGTCAGTATAATCTCAGTTTATGGCAGAAAGTGTGGTTTTGACAGTGAAGCTTACTTAGAAGGCAAAGATGATGGTCGCAGGAGAGACAAAAGCAAGCTTAAACCATGCTGAAGTGAACTGTACTCGCTAAAGGCTAATTTTGCCAATACATTTCTTCCGCTGCAGATCTGCTTTTTACATGTAGTCTGTAAGACTTACCATCCTCTCCAAAAAAATCCCCTCCAAAACACCCTTCCTTGAAATAGTAGCGATTACAAACAAAGCTCTTCCTTAAGATGAAGTATAAAAAATTGCAGCAATTTTCAGTTATTAAGCTGAGCCAGCTGCAATGGTTTTAGTGAGCAATCGAAAGCTCTCTCCAAGTCTTAGTAGATGTCATGGATTCAGAAGTAATGATTTCCTGCCAAACACGGCCAAGTTATGCAAGTTATATTGAGGGGAGAGGATGACTTTGTATTTACTTAATTTTTTTACTCTGGCCCATTCCCTAGAAATAGCTTGAACATTCCTTTAAAGCCTATTTCCTTCACAGCAACGCTACTTTGACTTTCTCCAGCAAGAACGAAGAATGAACCATGTTATCAGATTATGACTCTTCTGTAAATTCATATATGGTCCTTTTGACTTCCTGTTAATAGTTATTAGAAGTTATCTCAGGATTATTTTAATTTTTCTAAAGTGTGTAAACAAGCATTTTTTAATTAACGTCTGGCTAGTGATACTTACCAGGAGTCTAAAATCATGATTTCACAAACCATTTTCCTTGTGTTCACTCAGCATAAAGCTTCATTCAAAATGTTGTTAGTGAAAACTTGTTTGTTCACAATTCATTTCTTACTTTTTTTAATACAACAGGTCTTCATAGTCTAGACTTAGATGCTAAATTATAATTGCAGGGACTGAAAATGCAGATAAACAGAAGCATGCCCAAAGACTCATCATCACCAGAGGTTATTCATGCAGACCAGAAATTACTACCTCAGTTTAAATACTTAGCTCTAACCTATTAAACAAGTACTGCATGCAAATATTTGAAGTTCAGATTGATACTTTACAGCCAGTTGCACAAAATTTACTAACTCTTAATCAATGCAGCACTGACATACACGTTAAGGGACAGCCAAATCATCCTCCTGTATATCAACAGACAATCATGTAACATACCATATTCACATGCCTCACTGGAACTAGTCTGAAACTGAAGACACAAAGTGAAGAAAAGCCAGTTAACATAGTGCTTTGACAAGACATTATTAGCTTATTCACAGGAAAGTTGCCAGAAAGGAAAGCACAGCCCTCAACTCAGCTGGTTCACAGCCTTGTTTTCTAGCCCAAGCACTGAACAAAGAAGACAGGGAAGAAAGGCTATTTTCATACTTGCGCAAAGCTAAGAGCATCTACGACTTTTAAGACATCTAGGTCTGTAAGAAAAATGTCCTGCACAAACCAATTCCATGAGCACTAGTTTGATTTCTAACAAGCAAAATCTCTTCCATCTCCTTGCACGAAGGGAAAACCAGGTACAACACCTGAAAATTAAATATATTAGTGAAAGTGCTCCTCCGAGTTCCTGGCAACCTCTGGCAGCAGGGTGAGGATAGGCAGTCAATGGCAGTAACATCTAAAACCAGCACAGCAAGATTTACAAGAGCGGTCACTGCTGCAAGCCTTCACTCTGTTTTAAATATGTGGGTTTCTGGTTACCTTCCTTCACCTCCTCCTTCGGGTGAGGTGAGAGAGAGGAAGAGAAAGAAATTAACGTTTTGAGCTGGCAATAATAGGACACCTTTACAATTTTAGCACCTAGCCCCAGCCTAGCACAGGACAGGAAACCAGTATCACATGAACCATACGTGACATATCTCAAACGAACCTTGCAAAGTTTTGTGAAAGAACCTGTCAAAATGAACAGACTCTCAATGAGATTAAAACAAAACAAACACACACACAAAAAAAACCAACAAACCAAAACCAAGAGTTAATATTCAGTGTTATTACAATGAATGAACAGCATCTGATCCTGTTCCCAGAAGCCACAAAGATCTTCACAGGACCAAGAGCTAAACCCCAAACTCCTTATGCTTCTGAAGCAAAGGGAGTTGCAGCTGTTCTGGGGCAGAAGATGGCAAGGACATTTCACATGTCATGCTAGCCTCTTGCAAGATGAAGCACTGCTTTGCATGCTGTTAGGTTTTGAAGTATAATCCTGGCCTAGGCAATCTTCTCTGACTTGCCGTCTTCCATGCCTAAAGATTCAGGTCACCCAACAGTCCTTGTGCTAGCAACACCAGTGCTGCATTTTAGACTTCCAAGAGTTACATGGAGGGCGAGAGGCAAAACAGGCCACTCCTGACACAGTATCGGCTTAACAGCCTGTGCAAGACTACTGCTATCTTTGTGTTAGCTTTATTTTAAGTAAATAAAAAAAACCAACAAACAACAAAAACCAACCTTTTGGTTTAATATCCAGGCTGTTAACAGAATCTAGTTATGTATTTGCAACCAACAACATCTGATTAATAGAACCTCCTTAGGTGAAGAAAGATTAAATACACCTTATAAATCTCTTTGCCAACACCACAGGAGTCTGCAGATTTCATATCAGCTTAATACTTGCATATAAGTCATCTACAAAACCTCAAAATTAACTCCTTACCACACAGGCCAGGCTATACAGCAAACAATTAGCTGACTGCACTAAATCTGCTGCCTCTGAAAGATGTCAGTATCAGCAGAGGAGCAGAAGAAAGATTTTCAGCCAGAAGCAATATTCTGAAAAGAGGAGTGGCAGTAAGCAAGAGAATCTAGAAAGCAAACCTTCAGTTATTTGCATTGTTTTGGGGATTTACATTTAAGGTGCCATTTTATATAATACTAACTTGCATGCAAACAAAACACCCTTCGCCGGACAGGTTGCTTTATTTTCAGTATGATTTTCCCCTAAAATCAAAGAATCTGTAACTGTTACACTGTCCATGTTCCTTTCCTCATATTGTTGTATAACATGTACCACTCAGCAACAAACACTACCAGTTCCCATTAATCTTTTGTTATGATGTGCAGATGTAGGGCCTGTACTACAATTGCTTTTGTGCTTGACACGCTCAGATGTCAAGTTTCCAACTTGCAAAGAAACAAAAGAAGTAATTCTATAAAGAAAGCCAGTGTAAGTTTTATATGTATCCCCTGCAAAGGCTTCACATGAAAAAAAATAAAAGTCTGTTGGGGGCAGGGCACATGTTAAAACCGAAGATCTTCCCCAACATGCAAAGTACTTCATCCAGAAATCAACTTCAGCTGTCATAAGAAGTGTTGTAGCTCTTTGTACTCTAATTCCATTCATTAACTGAAAACCTTTACAACCTGAAAGCTTTACAAGAGCTTAACAATTAAGGTAACTCTATAGAGTCACTTGATTTAAAACATGTCCTGAAAAGTAAGCAATCAAACAGCACTTCTGGGAAGTACTTAAAATTCCCTTTGCGGTGAACAATACATCTACGAGTGAGAAAAGCTAGTTCATTTTGATAGTTCTTCTGGTGAAGAAAGCTGATCAAGTTGTCTGAAGGGTAATTTCTGAGGAACTGTAACGATAATGATGAAGCCTTTTCCCTGAGGTCAAAAGGGCTCTACAAATTTTAAAAAGTAACAAGAAAACAGCAGTACAAACATACAGTACTGCATTTTCAAACAGCACCTGCACAAGAATCTGAACAGGTATGCCTTTTGGTTTTACTGTTTTCCACCTGCTCCATTTTCATGCGAGCAGTTCCTAAACCTGGTGCTCTCCTGCACTTGGTGGTCTAACACCTGGTCTTGCCCTGGCAAAAAGTCAACATTAAAGTGTTAGAGTACGTGTTATGCCAGCTGCTGATTCTACTAAGAGGATCTCACATTTAACACACAGGTCAGTACTAAAAGGTTTCAGAAAGGGTGACTAGGACCAAGGATCCTTCTTGAAACTGCTCTGAACCCCCTGATTCACCTCAAAAGGCTGAGGAAGCATCCCATTCTCTTCATCTGATATCTATTCTCCTCTTTCATGGTACACACACAATATTTTATTGAGTATCAAAACAACTAAAATAGAAAAAGTGTGAAGTAAGTTATAAATGTAAGAAATGAGAAGCTCAAACCTCAAAATGTACACAGAAGATGGTCAGTAAGAGAAGTCTGAACATTTTAGGTCCTGATTAGTTCCTAGACAAAATACTAGGGTAAAAATGAGATTTGGCTGCTGTGCCTCAGTTACCAAATGAAAAATAGATTCTATTAGAAAATGTACTGTATTTTCTATTACTGGTAACAGACATGGGAACCAAGTCTAGCTTCTACTCCAGTGTTTTGTTCACACATATATCCTCACACGCAATTAACAGTTGGCGCTGGCAGCAGTAACAAAGGCTACCCAAGCAAGTCATTTCTTTGATTGCCCCTACTGTTGCTGTAACACGGTCTGGAAGAGTCCAATCATATTCCTCCGAACTAAGAGCACTGAGTAATGACCTTCAGAGAACAACCACTGAGTATCTTAGAGCAGATAGGTTGCTAAAATACATCAGTATTAGCAAAACAATTTTGTCTTATGTGGGACACAGCCAAGAAAATGCATTATTTGTGTCTACATATTGGTGCTAGCTTATTCTGTTCTTTGCATTGCATTTCAAAATAATGGTTTTAAACTGAAAGAGGATAGACACTCTTCACTGTGAGAGTGGTGAGGCACTGGTTCAGACTGCCCAGAGTTGTGGATGCCCCACCCCTGGCAGAGTTCAAGTCCAGGCTGGACGGGGCCTTGAGCAACCTGGCCTAGTGCAAGTTTCCCTGCCCATGGCAGGGTGGCTGAACTAAATGATTTTCAGGTCTTTTCTAATCCAAATCATTCTATTATTCTATGAAGTCTTTAAGTATATGGTTGGCTTTCTGGGCTGCAAGAGCACAAACTGAAGCTGGCTCATGTTAAGTTTATCATCAACCACCACCCCCAAGTCCTTTTCTGCAGGGCTGCTCAGAATCCCCTCTCTGCCCAACCTGTAGCTGTGCCTGGGATTGCCCCACCCCAGCCGTAGGACCTTGCACTTGGCTTGGTTGAGCTTCATCAGGTTGGCATCAGCCCACCTCACAAGTGTGTCAAGGTCTCTCTGGATGGCATTCCTTCCCTCCAGTGTATGAACCGAACCAAACAGCTTGGGGTCACTGGCAGACTTGCTGAGGGCACACTCAATCCCACTGTCCATGTCACCGACAAAGATGTTGAACAATACCGGTCCTGACACTGATCCCTGAGGGACACCTCTGTTTATCCATCTCCAGTTGGGCATCCAGCTGCTGACCACAAATCCCTGTGTGCTTCCATCCAGCCAATTCTTTATCCCTTAAGTGGTCCACCTATCGAATTGATGTGTCTCCAACTTAGAGACAAGGATGTTGTGTGGGACAGTGTCAAATGCTTTGCACAAGTCCAGATAGACAATGTCAGCTGCTCTACCCCTGTCCATCAGTTCCATAGCCCCATCAGAGAAGGCCAACAAGTTGGTCAGGCAGGATTTGCTCTTACTAAAGCGATGTTGGGTGTCACCAAGCACCTTGTTGTTTTTCACGTGCCCTAGCATGCCTTCCAGGAGAATCTGCTCCATGATCCTGCCACACACAAAGGTGAGACTGACTGGTCTGTATTTCCCCTTATTGAAAATGGGGGTTATATTTCCCTTTTTCCAGTCACTGGGAATTTCACCTGACTGCCATGATTTTTCAAATATGATGGACAGTGGCTTAGCAACTTCATTCACCAGCCCCTTCAGGATCCACAGATGGATTTCGTCAGGTCCCATGTACTTGTATACATTCAGGTTCTTAAGATGCTCTTGAACCAGATCTTCTCCTACAGTGGGCCCAGGGTCTTCATTCTCACTGTCCTTCATCTGCCTTCTAAGACTTGGGTGGTGTGGTCAGAGCATTTGCCAGTAAAGACTGAGGCGAAGAAATCATTGTGAACCTCAATCTTCTCCAAATCCGGGGTAGCCAGTTCTCCCATTTCCTTATGGAGAGGGCCTATATTATCCCTAGTCTGCCTTGCTTGCGACAAGCCTATAGAAGCCCTTCCTACTGGATTTCACATCCCTGGCCAGACTCAATTCCAATTGGGTCTTAGGTCTCCTGACTTAATCCCAAACTTCCTGGACAATATCCCTGTATTCCTCCCAGGCTGAATTGATGCTCGATACTCTAGCACATTTGAAAAATTCTTTACGTCAGCTACACTTGACAAATAAACTTTGATGAAAAACTGAACTTGTGGGTAATGATGACCTTAGTGTAAATTTGGCTGCTAAATTACTTTTCATAAATTGCAAGAGTTTCTGAAATTGTATCTGGAATAATCATCAGCTGAACTTAACAGGAGGTGGATTAGACTGCAGGAAAAAGAAAGGAGTTTTGCTTTTCCAACTTTCAGATTTTATTAACTGTTCTTAGATAGTTTTATGTTTTATTCCTAACACTGTCTGCCAGGCAACAGTGTGAAATCAAAAGACATTTACAGGGCTATAAAAATGTCAATATTAGTGAAAGAAGCATGCACGTAAAAACAGTTTGTGACTTAGTTTTTATTTATTTACATCCCTGCACTGATGTCACCTTTCCACCTACGTTTCAAGTTTCGGAGGCCGTTCTGAAATGTAAACAGATTTAACAAAAGATGAAAAGTTTTCTGTCATTAAACTGTATGCAAGAATTGCAATTTTTGCAACGGGAACGTGGCAAGACACAGAGTGGATTATTATTGTATTATCTTCCTAAAACATACCTTTTATACAAAAGCTTAGTATTTGACCTCTACAAAGATTTAGAAGAGAAAAAAAACAGATTTTGTCTTTCAATTACAGTTGTTGAATGATTGGTTTTTGTCCTGGCTGGGATATTTCTGTTTGCTTTGGAGAACAGGGAGTTAGTGTTTGGGGGGGGGTTTAAGTTGTTCTGCTTTAAATCTAGGCACGTTGAATTGTTTACTTCTACTGCTTTAACATATTATCAGTATGGAAAAAGCTAGGAGTTCACTTTTGAACTATTTCACTTTTCTTCTTGTAGTTTCCTCTTTGTTTAAAGTATTATTAAAGAGTGCAAGAGTACGCAATCATCTAGTTTTGATCCATATTACTGTACCTACTTGGAAAATACAAGTATTCTTCAAAACAAAGACCAACTGGCTTGACAAGAGTTCGTTATTCCTAACTAACAAGAACCTTGGTCTGTCTGGTTACAAGCCGAATCAGAAACACTTTGTGGTTTTCCTCACTTCTCTCAGTTTTCAGATGGTGAGTGGAAGGAGCATGAGTGTTACATCTTTCCTAGCATTCTTAAATGGTCTTAGAATCCAATAAAATAAAACTAATGCTATCATTGGCTGCAATTTACAAGTTTTGAAGAGATAGCAAAAGGATGCTTTTCCCACTTCCAGAGCTGGAAATGTAAGTAATGCAAAAGAAACATCTTTCCTATTTATATATTGTCAAAGGCCTACTGAAACTGTGAAAGAAAATATTCAAGATAGGATATTTTTACAAAGTTTGGGAAAGCAGCCATGCTTTACAAAAAGACTTCATTATTTTGGAGGAAAAGACCCAAACACACAATTTCAACACATTATAATGTATTATAATATAAAGGCGCTGCAAACAGCTAAAATAGCCCTTCCCTTTTCAAAGAAATACTGCAGTGATTTCTCCCCAAGAAAAAGCTGACTCAAAAAATGTGAAATAGCATTACAATAGATTCATTTTCATGCTTCTTCATTAAAAATATAGTATAAGTAAGATCTATACTACAGATTAATAAAAATATCAAAAGATCACACATCAGGAATCAGCATCAGGAATATTCCATTTGACTGCCACTGTGGGAAAAGCCAGTCACTTTTTCCCAGGTGACTACCTATGTGATAATCTTAAGCTAGCCATTTACATAACATCACCGAAACCACTACTGAGTTTAGTGTTTCTGGCAATGACAGCTTTGCCCCAAGAACAGAATAAAAAGATTACAGTGTAAAGTCACATCCAGGGACTGAAATGAGAGCTGGGAAGAATTTGACCTATTCTAGAATGGCCTAAGCCAAAGCACAGGACTTCTTAAAACAAAAGGTCCCTCAAGGGTCAGGACAGGAATCCTTAAGTGTTAAAATGTGTCTCAAATTGTTCTTAATACAGTAAGCGGATTTCTTTCACTTCTTTGACAGTTTCAATAAAGCACAAATTTCAACAACGAACAAAAACTCAAAAAAATCCTGTTACTTGACACTACAGAGAAGTACAAGCCTGTTCACAGGCATCTGATGGCCTTTCAAGCAGATTCTATCAGCTTTTACATTAAAACTACTCCGTTCCTGTTCAACTTCTGCCCTATTGCCAGAATGAATTTCTAGTACTTTTTTCTTATTTTAATCTGATGATTCCTAGTTGTTCACAAACCAAGATGAATTTCAGACACGCAAACTGTTTTCAAATTACATTAATAGAGAGCAGCAAATGCCTTTGGCCTTGCATAACTTACAAAAAAATGGCCTTGGATAACTTCCAAAACAGTGCTGTCACTTCATTCACATTCATTCAACAAACAAGAACTATCAGGAGTTTTAATATTTGTAATTATTATCTTTTAACAAAGACTTACCCTCTGGCAGGATCTAAGGCAATTGCTCTGGGTTGATCCAATTCTTGCCAAAACAAAACTTTTCTCAGTGATCCGTCTAAATTAGACACTTCAATCCGATTTGTTTCAGAATCTGTCCAGTATAATTTCTCTCCCAGCCAGTCACATGCCAGCCCATCAGGTGACAGAAGTCCAGAAATGACCACATTTTGTACACTCCCAGATTTATTGAATTCTGTTCGTTTAATGGCTTCTTCACTGACATCACTCCAGTATATCAACCCCTTCACAAACACAAAGTCCACTGCTGCTGCGTCCTCTAAGCCACCCACAATCACTGTGGCGTTCTCCTTCCCATTCGCAGCATCCACCAGTCGCAGATCACGTCGGTTTGCGTACAGCAACAGCGGGGCAGCTATAGGGAGAGAAATCAGGGGTGGGGGTATAGACAGATGCATTAACACCACTCATATTAAGTATAGTTTACACTATGATGGTGCCTCAGGCCACAAATAATTTAAAAAAATTTAAAATAAAAATTAAAAGGTGGGGGGACATTTTGTAGTTTGACTGAATAGCACAGACTTGAAGCCTTTCAACAGTGCTTCCACTGAAGATGTTAACTCATAATGGGCAGCTCATTATTCTGGGCTGTGCATTATTAAACTAAGATTAAAGAAGAAGGGAGAGAACAAAGAAAATGGGGTCTGAAGTGCCCAAATGACACTGTACTGTAGAGCAGGATGCTTAAATAAGAATCTGAAAGACAAGGGTATTGCAGTTTTCTAAGCACTCAGTGCTGGCCCACTTGAGCAGAGATTGTGGGTTCCCCCCCCCCCATAATTTAGTAATGTACACTCCACTTCCATCAAAGCATAATTCATGTCAAGCTATCAAAGCCACCTGTATGTTGATACTCTCTGAAATTATATATCTCAGACATGTTACATACAATCAAATGAGACAGATGTTGCTTTAAAGTGCTGCAGTTGATATGAGGAGTTAGGGAGAAAAATAAATCTATAGGAATGGACAACATGAATTCTTTCAAACTCAGCTCCACCATTCCTGTTCACTTTTCTAATACAAAGCCTCTATTCTATATATTTTATTTGTCTATTCCATCGGTTTCAACCCTCTGTATATTCTTCACACGCAACACCCAAGATAACTAATGAAAAGTAACCACGAAAACAGTTTCTAAAGTGTAATATGGCTGTTTAATTGTCCTTAACCACAAGCTACATATAACATTATGGAAATTCCAGCCTCATACCTACTTCAGCAAAAGGTTAAGAAAAACACTACATTTGTGTAAAGCAATCACATCCTTTTGCATCCAGTATCAGAAAGCATTTCTACCTTTTCCTGCATCTACTCAGCCACCCTGTAAATGGGTGGCAGCATTGAGATACGTACTCTGATTGGCATACTAAATGCTCCTTTATCTGTCATCACACATCTTCAACAAAAATCTTGTAGATTCATTTGTCAGCATAGGTGAGCACTTTAAACTTCAAGCAAAATGTATGTTCTAACCAAAGGGTCTACATTTATAGGGCCAAAGATGTGCATGGCCGAATAATAATGTCAAGTGCTACACTGCAACAAAGGATTCAGTTCATTGTATGAGAAATATTGAAATCAGAAATACTAACACAGGTGTCAGAAAATTCAAAAGCTGATTTCCAAGATTTCATTACCACAAAACTATTAAAGACATTGCCACACATGCACTGGGAGAAGCTGACGGACCTAAGAAGTTCTACCTCCAAATAAACAAGTCCTGCTATATATGTTGGAAGCTCTTTCTGTCTTTTTTGTTTTACTGGGTTTGTTGTTTGGTTTTTTGGGTTTGTTGGGTTTTTTTTGAGGGGATGGTTTGGGCTTTTTGCTGCTTTTTTGTTTGCGTTTAATTTTGTGAAGTAAATTGTTTAGGCTGTCATCCTAATTTTAGAAACACTGAATATGAATTTATTTATGGCAGTTTTTAAATGGGAAGTTACCAAAATGGAGGAGGCAGGGAAGGGAGTTTTCTTGGGTTTACTGCTACTAAATTTGTATTCACCCCTTCCAAAAAAATTTTTTTATTGCGCAGCAAAATATTTACAGGCGTTATTTCCATGGAGAAGGGGTAGACTCCTTTAAATCAGAAAGCAGAATAAGTAGGTTTATTAGCTTACTCTCTACGTCCTTTCCTTCCTTGCATAATTTCCCATCCCCTAAAGATTTCAAATTAATTACAGCAGTTTCTTGAAGTGCAGATTGCTTATGGTGACTGCATTTTCAGAAAAAAAAGTATTAAATAAACTGCAAGTGGTAGAAAATAGATACACAATAAACCCCTCTACTTTTTAAAGCCTGCATACAATTGCAACATAAAAAAAACCTAGTTAATAGCCAGCTCAATGTCATCTAGGAAAGTGTGCAGCCAACTGGCAGAGCTCTCTCTAATAAGACAGCATGCCCAGCATTTGAAAAAAGGTAAACCCATGCACAAATGAGTACAGGCTCCATTATTATGTGCAACACGGAGCAAGAGTACCCATGCACACAGCATGCACTGAATTGGAACACCAGGCATGTCAAGTGTAATCACCGAGGCCTGAAGGCACTGCTGAGCCTAACACAACCACATTGCATAGGCTATTCATTCCTTGCTGGAGCTCAGAGCTGGCTGAGGATGCGCTGGAGAAAACCTCCTTTTCATGAATGATACAAGCTAGCTGAATGATGGCTAGGAAGAAACACAGCTACACTTAGGATGTGTAGCCTCATGCAGATTGATTCAAAGCCACAACTTGTAACACATCCCGCAGGGCTGGCAGATGAGGATATAAAGCTTTCCAATTTGTTGCAACATTCAGGAATGAAGCATGTATCACAAAAACAATAAGAACCAGGTTTGTTCCCTCCTCCCCCCCCGCCCAACCCTTCCCAGAAAACACGAAGGCTTCAATATCCTATGAAACGCAATTACTGAAGTTGGCAGCATTAGCACCTAGCGTCACCTTTGCCATTTTTTTTTTTTTTTTTTGACTCAGCAATGCCAAAAGGAAAACTGTGGCAGAAAATCCCATTCTGAACCATACAACCCACTTTAAAAGACGCACAGATCACTGTAAAGATGGCTTTCTTGAATAACTCAGTTATGAACTACACTAACAACCAAGGGGAAGAACAGAAAGAGAAGCTCAAAACTAGGCAACTATTTTGCAGCTTAGGTTAAAACGGGACACAGAGATACAACTCAGATCTATTCTGTAAAGAGCTGAACTCTTTACCTATGTTTCTATTTCCCTTTCTGTGGACATCATAAAAACGCATTAACTGCAACAAACTATAATACATTGAAAGAAGCACATGTTTTTGAAAGTAAAATAAAACCCACTCATCTTTGACATCAAGAGCTCAAACAACAATAACTATCACTGTGTCCTCTATCACCTGAGACCTCTAAATGTAGTTTATTCTTCTAATTAAAGTCCCCAATACAGAATAAAAGCTATGCTTAGTTATAAAATGAACGCTTTTGGTATCCACCAGCAGGAACAAACATTTGCTTAAAGCACACAAAAGTTACAACCTAAGGTCTAACACATTTGAACTGCAACAAAAAAAAAAATTAAATCATAAGAAACTCTTATCAATACTGGGTCACTACTGAGCATAACAGCTTGTTAACACCAATATTCACATAACACCCTCCATAAGCTTACCACATTCAATATTAAAATCCAGGCACTGCCTTTGTTGCCTTACCTTTACAAGTAGAATTCTGCATCAGCATCCTTCTCTTTACCACCCAACTCTAGTTCTTGTACCAAAGAGCTCTTGGTTGCAACTCTTGTCTCTCTCTGAAGCATATTGAAAGTTGCTAATCCCCAAGACACCCAAGTCTGTTTTCCCTAACACTTGTTTACTTAGGTCTTGCTTTGTTCATTTGATTTATGAGCCTTTCATACTGGCTTAAGAACGCTGCAGCCCCCAGAACACAAAGTGATGAACCAACATAAAAGATCAGTTTAAATGTTTTTCAACTTTTTTGTGTGTTTAAGTGGCAACTTCAAGCTCTCAGAATTTGTTATGCTTTCCTTTAACTAGTCCAGAGGCCTCTTCCACAAATTCCTGCTTGCTCCCATTCCACTTTCAATGATCCATGACACCTCTGAGTGCCATGAGGTCAGTGTTACCTTCAGCATGCTCATTCTCTTTCACCAACATGGAATTTAGTCTGGTTAAAGCGATTAACACAGGCTCATTTTCCCAAACACCAGCAATGTTGTTCTACCCCTTCACTTAGTTAAGGCCCCCTCCCTGAGCTGATTCAAATCATTACTTCAGTGAAAGCTTTGACTGGGTTAGTGAGTTGAATTAATGCAAGAAGTGGCCCAGCAAACTCCAAAACTAACATAAGGCAAGCAGCGGGGAGCTGGAAGGGGGAGCAGCTCTCCCCCCAGTCACTGGCAGCCTCCTGGATCTGCTCAAGATGCAGCCACATCCTTTCTCCCCAGCTCCACTTTCAGCTGTTGATTCCCATCTCTTTTACATTGGCACCTGCACTTGTCCCACAGCAAGACAATGCAGGGAGCTAAACCAGCAAAAGGCTATTATATTCTCGCCCCAACCTGCCAAAAAGTAGTTTTTAGCCAGCCATGATATGGAACCAGTTCAGAACACAGTCACACAAACATTAAGTACTAGCACACATGGCAAAGGGAGGACTGAATCAGCTTTGACAAATCAGTTGAACCAGTTTCTTGTGAACCTCCAATTTAGTAACAGGACCTGCCAGGCTACAGGTGGCCACTGTAAGTTGTGGCAACCTTCCCCAGAATCCCAGTGTGACCCAGCCAGTAATACTAGGCAACCACTGACACTGTAGAAAGAAACATCCACACAGGAGTTCACTGGTAAGAAATCTATGGATTGTTACATTCAAAGATGTCATTGAGCTGGGCTGGAGAATTCACCATCCTTAAAAAATCTTGCTGGAGAACTGTGAGCATCTAAAGGTGAACTGATATTGCCAAGCACACTGTCACAAGGATAGCAAACATGAGGACTGGAAAAGAGTAGACACACTGTTGACATGTGCCAAGCAAATACACACTGCCCTGGATGAGGCACAGTGACCAAAATCTGCCAGATGCCTCGATGGAATGACATGCACCCACATTCAGCCCACAGGGAAGGAAAAGCACTTAAGTGGGCACAGATAACCAGCAGAGTGAGTTAATTGCAACCTTCTCAAAACTAAAAACTCCTTATACGTAATACAATGCTCTCCATTCCCAAAATGTCCCACAGAGAACCAATACAAGAACGTAAGTCTCTGGACTGACACAAGGATTCTGGCACAGTCAGTTGTGAGGACTCTTCCTTCACTACCCATGTTTCAAGTTTCTTCATCATTGCTTATGCTAATAAGGAATTCTGTGTACTTGCTATTCATGCATGTTTGAGTTTGGCTGCTCAGTTTGGTGGAGCAAGACTGAAAAAGTCAAGGTAGCAGTGGGAATAAAAGCCTGCGAAACTTGTATCAAATCAGAAGAGAGGCAAGTTGCAAATGAAAATAACTTCTCCAGAAAGCAGGGACCCATCCTCAGGAAACCTCATACAAAGATTATGATTTTCAAACCAACAAAAAAAAAAAAACACACCAGGAAATACATGAATTTCAGCAGCAAGCAGCAGACCAGGATTTTGCACCAAGTTCTCCACCACAGCATCTTCCTGATTTATTCCACACAAATCACAATTCCACACAATATTTTACAAAAGATTAAGGAACTGACTTACTAGTACCCTCCATTACATTTTCACTGGATGAGCTCTCTTCTCTCTGAACCCCCTTGCTCTTACAAATACACTTGCAGGACACAGCAGGCAAACAACCATGAGGCAGCCCAAGCTTGTTAGAAAGGACCTTTTCTCCTCCTTACAGCTAAACTAAAGTGTATTCCACATGCTACAGCCACTCAAGGGCTGTCCAGATGGTAACTCAAAAGGTCATAGGAACAGCCAGGCTCACTAGTGAATGAGTAAACCATATTAGTGCATAAACAAAGACACCAAGCAACAACAACAGTGCTTGGATTCTGCACCAAGCTCCTACCATTAGTTGGAAAACAATTCTCTCATTAAAAAGCTAGAAGGACAGAGGCAAAAAAATGAGAGGATGATAACAGTTAAAAAAAAAAATGGGTACAGGGAATGATAAAAATACCAGGCCCAGGCATAAAAAGCCAACAGACCTGACAGGGTATAGGAAAAGCACATGTGACTGACATACACCATGAACGACAGCATATCACAGGCAACTAACTTTCTGAATGGCAGGCATCACCCACCAACTCATCCTGTCAGCAAGAGAGCCACAGAGACAGTACTTATGGATTCCAAATTATCACAGCATGTCTCTTCTTAGTATTAGGTAGCACACCCACACTGAGCCTCTGCCCATCTTTCCATAACACTGACTCTCCTGCTCGGAAGCTGTTCCCACTGTGCTCTCATAGGGATACAATGCACTGCTTCAGTAGCAGACATCTTCATAACTTTAAATGCTGAATATGTGTTACTGACAACAGCCTAGGATAAGGAGAGAGCTATGCTTCCTGGTCAGACACCTTCTTGCAGTTGCTTTGCATAGAACACTATCACCTTCTTCCACTACCCTGCTTCTCACACAAAGGAACCCCAAAGTTGCAAGAAAATAGGAAAATACTGTGCACTGCAGCACTGTACACTCTCCTGGGCCAGAAGCAGACTCTGGAAAGCAGGAAGGTTCCTACGGATGTGTGACCAAATACTACCATGAGACACATTAATGTCTGCAGAACCTCAACATAACACTTCCTGTTTCCTCAGGTGTTCTCAGAGCCTTCCATCCGTACTATCCCAGGTGCTCAAAATGATGTGAAAATAACATAGCACTGCAGATTAAATCATAGCAGCTCCATGCACACTGGCAATACTTCCTTAGTTTTATTGGGAACACCCATGTTTAAATCAACACAACCTGTTTAATGAGAAAGTTAGTAGGCATGCAGACTGCCACAAAGCTGCTCCTGTCTGCAAGGTATGTTTCTAACAGTTCTCCCTAGCACCCACCTTTGCTCATGCAGAAAAAGCAGCTTTGTCTGGCTTTACTGTACCAATTAGAGTCCCACATCTGAATGGGGATGATATTTTGCAATCCAAACTTGAAGCTGTACTGTGATGGATGAGACTACCTGTTCCCACTGAAACAAAATCCTGCCCTTTACACCTTCTGGCATCATCATTTCCTACAGCGTTTCTAACAAACCAAAAGCCTCTATCATACCTCTCATGAAGCTGTTGAAAGACTGCATTGACTGAGTATCTCCACTGAAACGGAACACTAAGACACAACACTGTGATGCTGTGACAGAGGTAGCCCTTTTCCTAAAGCCTAGGAAGTTTGAAGACCACAAGATACACTTTTTTCACCTTGGCAAGATGAGACAGGAATGCCCCAAAGTTTGCTGCTGCTCTGGAATGACTGCAGTTCATTATATGTTCCAGCCTGGACAGCAAATGAGTTTGGGGGTACACATCTAGTCAAGAATGCCCTGGAAGTCCTGCCAGCTCACCTGCCTCCATAGCTGGAGGACCATAGCTGTATCAGCAGGCACAATGTGAGAAAAGCCCCAGCCAAGGGGTCTCACCCAAACTGCTAACAGTTGCACATGGACCAAAAAATACACACGCTGAGCAGCAACACACTGGTTTACCTTCAGACTAACAAAGTCTTTCTCCACATCGACAAGAAGTTCACAGGCACTCCCTTAGATGACTTTTTAAAAGCTGCATGGATAAAACTGTTGTAGTGGGAGATACAAGTCCACAGATTTTGTTCCTCAGGCTGGTAAAATACTTTCTTCAAGAGAAGAGAGCTTCAACAATTTTGCAAAAATATGAAAGATTCATACTGAGCTATAAAACAGTTCTGTAAGAAAATTAAAAGAAAATACACTGCAAGTGAAAAGAAGTTCTTTAATACTTTGAACAGATGAATTCTTAGGACTATAAAGTTTACCACAGCTTAATATAATAAATAACAATCCCAGTTCAAGTGAACAGTTCGGGACTGTTTTGAAAGGGTAAGGAAAGATGTGCACATACTTCAAGAACTAAAAAAAGTAATAACAAAATGAGTGACAACTTTCTAACAGTTGGAACTATATGATTTATTTTAACTTTGTTGTTTTTTTTTTTAATTCTCAGAGCCACTCACATCCCTGCGCTATTAATGTAAAATCAACAGGCTTACAGTAGATGCAGTGACACATAGCGGAAAAAAAGAACAACGAACACCAAAAACCAAACCAAAACACACACATACAGGATCCCCTGAAAAAAGTTAAATGACCCAGTTTTTTTCATAGTGAACAGAACTCATTTCTGAAAAAACAAAAGAAAAACAAATAAACCCATAAACACAAAACCACCCATCTTGAATTTATGAATTTTACCATAACCTACAGGGTAAAGGCTACTGAGCCACAGTTAAGTTTCTGAGTCACGAGAGCACCAGTGCATTTTCCAAACACACAGCAAGAGTCACTATAAGGTTTACAAATGCCTACTCTTCCATTATCCTTTAGAATCCTACTCTATTAATCTGTGCGTAGTCAAAAGGATTCTTGGATTTCCACAGTGTTAACATTTTAATTAACACTATGAGTAACAAGCAAGAGTTTACTTTCTGGTTTGACAGAACAAAGAAGGAAAAAAGTCTGAAATTCTACAACCCCTTCCATTTCTTCCACATTTGAGCAAACACATCAGTCACCTTCTAAAAGCCTCAACTCTGACAACAGACAGAGGAGAGTGCTTATTACTGAGAAGTTCTACAAGCACAAACAGTTAAATAAAACCAAAACCATACAAACTTACAAACTATGATTTTCCTCTAGGAACAGATGAGGAGGGGGGAGAAAGGGAAAAAATATAAAGGAGAAAATTACACTTCATAGAGAAGAAAAACAAATGATTTTTGATTAAGCAAAATTATATAGCTAGTAGATTAAGATTCTCTGTCTCAAATATGATTACTTTTCAAATCTGACATCAAGAGCTCACACATGGCCCTTATAAACAGAATTAAAACTATAATATCATTTCTGCCACATTGATTATATCACAAGGGAGTAATTCTATTTAGGTAATCTGATCCTGTAACAAGATACTAAAAAAATCCCTACAAATGTTGCCATTTTCCATGTCTATTTATATTAAAAACATTTCCTTATTGTTCTCTCTGTAAAAATAATGAAGCCCAAGAAGCATTCCACCTTTTAAACTGATGTTACTTTCTCCAAGTAGTTTATAACATTTTGCAAAGGAAACAAAGTATTACTAACTAAACCATTGCTTCTTTTAACCTGCATTTTGAACTGTATGTTCTTAAAAGCATCTTATAAATCAAATGGAAAAACGTATTGCAGTATTTCCATTCTATTCATACACTGGTAGGTTCAACTCCATTTCAAAATTGGTAGAGGACTGTGACAATTACATTGAAATAGAAAGGTTTGTACCAGGATGATCAAAAGGAGACAAAACCCCACCCTATTTTCGTACCCATTTCATAGGAGGCCATAATGGAAAGAAGAAACGACAACAAACTCATATCTAATTGCAAACCCCATCACTGTATACAGATCAAGTTCTGCCCATGTGGAGCAAATATTCATAGAATCATAGAATAGTTAGGTTGAAATGGACCTTAAGATCATCTAGTTCCAATCCCCCTGCCATGGGCACGGACCCCTCCCACTAAACCGTATCACCAAAGGCACTGTCCAACCTGGCCTTGAATACTGCTAGCAATGGAGCATTCACAACTTCCCTGGGCAACCCATTCCAGTGCCTCACCACCCTTACAGTAAAGAATTTCTTCCT